>JAQGCH010000309.1:0-26262 GCA_034699485.1 Nanhermannia elegantula | reverse complement strand
GTGATGGTATTCAATGCAATCACGGAAAATGTGTAGCAAAAGGATCTTCTCATGTCTGTGAATGCGATGATGGTTGGTCTAGACTCACGTGTGATAATCAATATAAAGTTGAGCCTGTAATCGTCGGTTGGATTACAGGTATTGTTGTCCTATCAATATTGTTGGTGTTATCGATCGGAATATTGGTTACATTTGCGTTGAGGTTGAGGTCAACTATATTTGTAAAACATTTCTATAAGTTTTTTTTGTTTTTATTCAGTGGAAAAACATTTTCTCTTGATTTTGATTATAGAAAAAGAAGTTCAGTTTCTGGTAGTGATGATGCCTGTGATGAAATGGTTAACTATTTGAGTGCAACATATAGAGTCGGAGAATCCACTGAAGGCATGAATAGAATTCAAGCGATACGTGACCGACAGTACAATTTCACAGAAGAAACAGAGAATCAATCATTTCATAGAGAAATGCAAATAAACTAAACTTTATTTTAAATAAATTGAAACAAAATATAATTTTATGTATTTTATAGTATTAATCATTATTGAACTTTTAGTTTTAAATACAAAAATATTCTGTTAATTATTATTAAATAAATGTTTAATTAAAAAGATGTGTTTATACATCAAATTTATAAACTTTATCGTTAAAATTTATGTGTATTTACAGGTAATTACATATAATTTATCGCCTTTAGAATACATAAAATTAACATAAAATCTATAGAGAATCACAACTTCCCAAAGAGCAAGGGTTCGCAAACTTTTTAGAAAAAGAGCCAAATGAGGACCTAATTGGCTTACAAAGATCCACAAGCACAGCCGTAACAAGGGGAGCTTGGGGGGGGGGGGGGGTATTATAATACTATATAGTACTAAAAAAGCCCCCAAAATTATTTCAAATTGTCACTTCTTTTGAAAGAAAAATTGCAATATTATAATGTATTATTCAATAAATATTAACCAGTTGCGAAGCATGTCATAGAGTGTTGTAAAAATATACTTTTATATACATTATATCCTCATAGTCATGTTATGCATGTTAAGTTGGTCAGATGGCTCAGATCAATTCGAGTGTGTTAATAATTTAGTTAAAAAGTTATTTCTCGAGAACGAATGCGTTTCTTGTTACAGAATTTTAAGTTTGAGATCTAGTTTGAAAATTGTTTCAGAATATTGTCAAAGACCAAACTTTTTGGGTTAATTCAGGGTAGACTTGATTTACTTGAATAAGTATTTATTTGAAAATGAAATGAAAATGAATACAATTGAGTAAAAGTGAATCCATAGTTATACATAAGCATTAATTAAAGCAAAAATATGAGATTTATAAGTACTTGAGAGTCAACCTCTCAGTCACACCCATTCCTTGAGATTCATCTCCCCATACGGTAATATAATTAGAGTCCGGTATAATTAGAAAAACTTTTAACAATTTTTTTTGACAATATATATATTAAGTTATTTTTTCACTCTTTTAGGCAAAGAAATTACCGCTTTTTTATATTTAAATTAAAAAACATTGAAATACCGCCGAGGAGTCGAACCCGGGCCTCCCGATAACATGTCGAACGTTTTAACGTGGACGTGGACTACAGTGCGGTCATATGTATATATAGAGTTTTCGAAAGTTGATGGATATTGTTGTGAGATATTCATTATTGTAAGCGCGTGTTTACCTTTAATAAAAAGCAGAGACAAACAGTTCAGGAAGACTTTATTACAAATAATAGAACAAAACCGAAAACGCTTGTCTCTTATTTGTATTTTATGCTATTCTTGTGCAACTATGTCCACAAAATTTCCGAACAACAGCCAAATTATTATTAAAAATAAAAATCTATTTAAACGATTCTATAAAACTCTGAAAAATAAATTACTAAAAAGTTAATAATATATATCATATAAAATGTTGCAAATGAGGAAATTAATAATGAAATTAAATTAAGCTTTTATATGGATTGCTTGCATACCAATGATGAGAAAAAATATAATCTATTATAACAAGTTTGCATTCATAGGATGTGTTCACTTAAATATAGTGTACATTTATGGTTATATAAAAAAATTAGGTTTTTGTAAATCAGTGAACTTTACGCTTATCCGCGCATAAAAAACTCGAGATGAGTGACTTAGCCTTCATTCATGCTCACTATCAGAACAGTGAAACATTAGCTGAAACTTTTCTTGCTATTTAGGTAAAAGTTTATTATACTTGTATATCGAATGAGGGCTACGGCTATTAGACCTATTAGACTAATAAACTAATTTAGATTGAATAGAAAAGCTTTAGAAACTTTTTTGATTTTCAAAGTATTTATTTTGGATAATTGCAGATTTTAAATGTTTACTCTAATTAAAGTATTTCAATATAACTCAATAAAATACTTTTATATTTAATTTAGTTATGCACTCATTGTTATGCAAATGTTAGAAAATTGAAATGTTTTTAAATCAAAAAACTCCAACTCTTTCTCCGCAAACAAAAAAATCGTTTATTTGAAAAATATGTCCTCAATATGAAAATTCAACTGTTATTTAAGATAATAGATAATGTGGAAAATTGCAAAAAAAGTCTAATTTGTTTAAAATACGAAATCAGGAACTGAAATGTTCTCTATTTTGAATGGTTTGGTCACTCGATTTCCTCTTTTTAGAAAAACTAGTTTTAGGTTTTTTTTGCAATCAAATAAAGGATTTGAGTTATTCTAATATATCGCCAAACAGTTTATAATAAAACTATACACTGATTAATATATTTTTTTCGACGAAATGTTTAGCCACATGAGAGTCAAAACTTTGATTTGATTTATGAGATATAATCTGTTATTCCTATACATGAGACCATTGCGTGCAATGGTTTTGATTAAAATCCTAACTTATATCAAATTGAAATTTATTGATCATAACTGACGTATTTTCGAATATGAAAAAACACATACCAGTAATTAACTGTATTTTAAATATTAACAGTGCTGAACAGTGAGTTATAGATTTTATTCATGTAAAAAATTGATAGAAAACAATAAATTATAATTTAAATTAAACTTTTTTTATTAGACGTTAAACACTTTTTTCAGTGAATAGTTTTCATTAGATTTATTGAAAAAGATTTTAAGTATGACATAAATATTTCATTTTACAATTAAAATTATGGCTAATACAAGTTGAAGAAAATTACAATAAAAAAACTTTTTTCTTACAAACTTATAGTTCACATTGAGAATCAATCATTAAAATTAGTTTCATTATTATAAAAACTACGCCCAAAAGATTTAATATTTGAAAAAGTCATTTATCAAATAATGTCTTAAATATAAAGGTATTAAAATATTGAAAGGTCACGACTGGTTTTTTTTGTTTATAATTTGCATGTGTTTGAAGCGATTTCGCATTTAATAGTAAAAGTAAAATATTAAAAGTGTTTAAAACTTGATCACAATATCGCCTATCCATTGATCGTAAATCTCTTAAGAAAAAAATGTAAGAACTTTCACTAATTTTATTAACAAATACTTTCATGGACTCAAATTAAAATAACGATCAAATTATTCATATTAAGCAACTTTTTCTTCAGTCTACAGATATGTTTGCCCAACAAAATAATAGCTGATATCACGAAATGCTATGATTTTTGTCAGAAATAATGCTGTAATAGATAAATACAATGTTTAGATTATAAAATATTTTCTCTGACAGCACATAACTAAAGCTTCTAATAAAAGTATAACATATGTAACGAAAGGGCAATTTATCCAAATTTTATTGTGAAGAAGCAGATAGTGGTGAAGATCATTCGTTAATGATTGCCATCCTTTCAAAATGAGTGATGAAGCCTGAGATAAGGGAAATACTGTTATGCTTTGACGGCCAAAATTATAGCGCTTTTTCAGTGTGCCTTTTGGGAGTCCAAGCATTTCATTGAACATAAGAAATGCATGTTTTGCTTTCATTTACGAAACCGTTTTTAGACATCAAATCCTGTGTCCATTACAGCAAATGATTTATTACTTCAGCTCAATGTTAAGATCGCTTAACATTTTTAGAGCTCTCGTTATTATTTTCTGTGGCTAAGTGTTGGATAGAATGGGAGAGAAAATTGTATACAAAATATTTTATTTTCAATTTTCTATTTAATTAAGTTTATTACTAACATATCATTAAGCTTTTAATGAGAAACAACTAAATATATTCTCAGAAAAGTTTTAAGTGACTTATTAATAAAAAAAAGTTGAAATATGATTTCAAAGAAGTTTAAATTTCTAAATTACATTTTTAAAGCATTAATAAAACTCTTAATAATTTTTAAAAATATTTATGTTATATAAATATAAGTATATGTAGTAATAAGTAAGTAAATGAAAAAATGAATTCTCTCTCTAACTACTGATATTTGAAACTTGAAAACTCATTAATTATAATCATATTAACACAAATGAAAACATTAATTTTAAACCCAGATAATTATTTATTATTTTTTGTGTTCATCTATAAAACATAGAACTTAAAGATAACAACCATTTAATTACAATTTGTTTGATTGCCTACAGCAAAGAGAGAAAACTTGGTATACAAACAAAAAAACTGTGTTTGCATACAATAAACTTCAATAGTAAATAATTAATTGTTAATTAAAATATACAGTAAGTGTAAGTAATTTATAGTATTATCACAAATGGTATGCACGAGTCAGTGAAGAGAGTTTGTATGTAAACTGGTGTCCCATTTATTCGGTTGATTTACCAAAACAGACAAAAAACAATAATAGTAATCAAAAAAAGGAAGAATCAAAGAGACACTAAACCCAAAAACTACTGTTTAAGTTAGGATTTCCTAAATATTTAGCCAATAAGCACACGAATCCCATGTTTTATGTGCTGACAATTTGAAATAATGACAATTGGGGAAATTTTTTGGAAAATACCAGTCAATCGAAGTGAATCGCTTGCGTGACCATCCGTTACACGAATCACTGTCCAGTTCACATGCAATCATACATCCTCTTAATATGATTTTGCGATTATATTATTTTTCAGTAGTGATAACAACAAATTAATATTAAATAAATAAAAATTTTCAGTCAAACATTCAATTTGTTAGACTTTAGTGGTTCAGGTGTCTAAGCAAAAAGATTTATGATCTCATTTTGTGGGAGCACTACGTTTGTCATAATCCACATTTTTATGGTTTAATATCCCTGGAATGCATATTTATTACTATTTAATAGTTATTTGTAGTTTATTTTAGTAAATTTCACTATACTTAAGTTAAGTGCCACGTAATCATAAACCTAACCTAACAATAAAAGTTTAGTTAGGTAAGGGTTATTTTGTTGGACGGCGGCGGCAGCCGACGCCAAGGGGAAAGCTAGAATTTTATTTAGACAATTAATTTTCATAATAATGTTAATTCAGTGTACAGTATAGTGTTATCAAAGTTTTACAATGATGTAAAATGGGATAAATATTGTATATTTTTCAGGGATATTAAACAGGTGTTATGACAAACGCAATTATGATAAACGCAGTGCAGCACAGTTTGTGATCACTGATCACAAGTGAAATGAAAAGTTTGAGCGCTTTTAATGAAAGTAAGTTTAAGAGTATTTCTTTAATCATTTTGAAATGTTTTCACTTATTTTCTTCCATTGTGTCAATTAGTCCTGAATTAGTCAACTATTACTTTTTGATTTAACTTAATTAATACAACAGATTATTATCTATTTTTTAATCATAAACTAAATACAATTGAGGATTTTAATTAAGATTTTAATTAATTAATCTTTTTATCCAAGACAAAAGACTTGTTACACTTCCTATTCTGTAACATTACAAATATTAAAAAAATACAATGAAATAATTTTAATCAATCTTTGAGACGAATCTAATTTATGTAATTTAAAAAAATTATTTTTAACTAAATGATTAGTCCAACAAAACAACTGCATAATAATTTTTTATTAAATTAAAAAAATATTTTACTGAATATGAATTGCACCCTAAAAGTACATTAATATTATAGCTTATACTTTAAATAATAATAATAATAATTTCGAAAGTAATTCGAAATCTAATGACATTTCTTTTTTATGCCCATCAAAGACTTGATAACAAGAATAATAAACAGATTCATTGTTTCTATTTTCAGGTGTGTTTATTATATATTATATGATAATAAAGAATAAGTGCTTAAAAATAGATTGCAATTTAAGTGAAGCCCTGGTTCTGGAG
The DNA here is from genome assembly GCA_034699485.1 of Nanhermannia elegantula. Classification (NCBI taxonomy): domain Eukaryota; kingdom Metazoa; phylum Arthropoda; class Arachnida; order Sarcoptiformes; family Nanhermanniidae; genus Nanhermannia; species Nanhermannia elegantula. The sequence continues at coordinate 20,036 of JAQGCH010000309.1, read as the reverse complement.
AGTTCATAAAAATGATGGTTATATTTGAAACGAAGTGATTGCTAAAGATTTACTATTTATCAAACGAAGCCAAGGAAATCACTGGTATTGTGGAGTTAAATGATGTGAAATTTTAGCGATAGTTAAATTACTTCCACTACACGATAGTCTAAAAAAGTGATTTGTTATCATATATTTTTTGTAAGTCTTCTAAACCTTAAGTTAATAGACTCTATGTCTTAAAGCCATATCTCTATAAAAAACGCTAAAGAAAAGGCAATTATTAATTGTTTGTGAAATTTTTTCTTAACTTTCTGACTGAGAAGATATTGAATATGGAATATAGTTATTGTGAATTAAATTATGAGCATAAGTCTGAGTTTAATAGTAACACTCAGTTTGTAGACAGCATGCATTTTATAGTTCATGAGAATGAAACTTATGTGAAAAGTTATGATAATTTTCTTTCGGAGTTTGAATTTTGACAAATACTTGGTTTTTTGTTGTGAAAAATCTATTTCAGAAACTTGTTATTTCCGTGACTTTTCTGATTGAGAAGTGATTCAACTCAATAAAGCTCAATACGAGTTACGAATTACTGGTGAGCCTTCATATATTTTAAAATCCTTGAATTTATGATCAGAAATATAAGTTATTTGAAGAATACTTGATATATGAACTCATATAATACTAGTTTGGTTTCCTATTGATAAATGTTTATTTAGTAAGTGATCTGTTAATAAATAACTATTTTTTATTAATAGTTTCAATGGTTTCAATATATTATAGATCATTGAAATCGATAATAAATTTTAAGAAAAAATATCGAAACCGATATCATCTCTCAGAAAATTCCAGTTTTGCGATCAGATATTAAATATTTTTCTAATATAAAACTTTTATTCAAAACTTTATGTCTTCCACGAAAGGGTTGAAAGAGTTTTTCACTTTTTTATAGTTAAATATTAACTTAAAAGAAAACTTTATGCACATCTGATGCACATATGCTTACATTTTCTGCTATTTAATTAGATTTTCATAACCAAAGCTTTTTTATAAATAAAATTTAAGCATTGAGTTAAATTGGAGTTAATTTATTATGAAAACTCATTCCGTTTGAAGTATACTTTTACTGAACAGTTTAGTTATGCTAATAATTCAAAGCTATTTAAATAACAATTCATTTCCTTCACAAATAAAATGTAATCCATTAATATCGCGCTTCGCTTAACAGTAAAGAAAGAAAAATAACTTCACAATTGAAAATGTTATGCCATATATTTGTGAAGAGCTTTTTCAAGGGGTTCTAAAATTGAAATTTAAATACGTGTGGAGAATAAGAAAGTGAAATAAAATAGTCATAATTAACAGAATCTTCCTTACTATGAAAGAATTTATTACTTGTAGAGAATTATTTTCTTGATTTAAGCCTAATGTTATTCTTATGTTCGGGCTTTGAATATGAGATTATAAAAAAAAAGTTTTAAGAAAAAGTTTTTGTGTCTCTCAATATATCACACCAGTGTTGAGTCTGTGCAGCTCTTGAACGCTCCCACCTTCTGACGCAAACTCGAAAAACTTTTAAACAAGTTTTATCTGATCTCTTACTATGAGAAATGATAGAACAGGAGAGTGAGAGAGAATGAGATGGTTATAGAGTAAAGCGAAGGTTTTCTTTATTTCTCTTTTTCTGCTGATATCACTCTTATCTCAAACTGAGATAACTATCTAATAAAAAAGTTAGTAAATGCTCTTTTATCGATCCTATAAGAAAGTAAAATGTAGTGACTTTTTATATACAGCTATATTTAACTAAAGCGGAAATATTCAGTGACTTTTATGCCTTTTTTCATCTTCTCATAGAAAAGAGAAAAGTGAAAAAAACTTTAGTTTATTGCGGACTAAGTTTTCACTTTAAATAAAGGAGTCAACTATTTTTACAGTTGTTTTGTTATTTTTTTTTGTTTTCTTGTTTTAAATGTAAAACAATTGATAAAACTTTTATTGAAAATTTAATTTTTTAAGTTGAGTTCATTTTATTATTTATTCATTGGACAGTTTATCTTCATCTAAAAAGTTTTCTTAAGTTTGTATTTACCTTAACAGTGAATTTATTTTCTAAACTAATTCAACAACTTTTCGAAGTTTTCAAATGGATTGACTCAAAAACATTTACAATTAATTAACTTTGAATTATTAGTGCGAATGAACTTTTGCCTAAATTCGTGTCATTTAATCAACTTTTCTGTCATCAAAACCGAAGTAAAATACTTAATAAACTTGAAGATAAAGTCAAGAAATTCAGTAAACTATAAATTTACTGCGAATAAGACATAAGAAACTAAAGGATTTCTCAATTTGTAAGTTAAAAATACTATTAATTTTAATCTGTTTCTAGTCTTACAATAATTATATCTCAATTAAGTTATTTAACCTTAAAATAACAGTAAAATTGACTAAAGTTTACCTAAAATAAGGTTTCGCTTAATAAACAAAACGCCAATTTTTCTCTCGCTATATGTTTTTTCTTTTTATTTAGAAATAAGTTCTTATAAAATATTTTCAAATTTTCTTTTTTTCGCTTTTCTGTTCATTATATTGTGCTTTGAAGCTATAGAGTACACAAACATACGTGAGAATACATTTTTCTTTCTGTAATTAAATTCCCTAAAAATAGGCGATAATGACTTTTGTAACGCTAAACGCATAATCAATTTTACCTGAGGGCCAAAGATATCATTTTTAACGTTATATATTTTATTTTCTCTCCTTTATCTCTATACCTGAATAATTTGGTTTAATATTCTTTTTTAATAAAGGCTCTAAATTGAAAGTTTTTGTCCCATTAATTGCTTTAAATTCTATTATGAAACTTACAAACAAAAGCCCTCTCGAAAAGTTGAAACTCAATAATAAAAGGTTCGATTTGTTTGTTTTCGCAGCAGTTTTTCATAAAGTTTTTTATAAGAATCTCATGTTTTTATATCACTTCAAAGATATTTTTAATAAGAAATTATACATAAAAATAACTCAATTCCCGAAATATTTGAATCAATTTCTAGATCTTTTAATCAAAAACTTATATCAGAATTCATATCAAATTTGAGCTATAATTAAAATCATATAACTCAAGAAAAATTTCCTCTTCAAGAGTCTTATCTAAAAGACATGTAGAATTTGATAAAAATTTCTGCGAAATTAACATTTAATACTCATTGAAAATAATTTTGAAATTCGGAATCACGAGATTTATACTTATTTTCAAGAGAAAAAGTTATTTTCCGGGAAATCTGAGCTCATAATTGCCTAAAACTTGATCCTTAAAAATACTTTTAAAACGGAAAAATCATATACAATGTAATAAAAGGCGAATTCACTACAAATGGTGGGAATTTAAATCCTATTTTACTTTCCGTTATACATCTTTATTACATTTTCAAACAACAAATTCCTTTTTGGAAAATTGTTTGCCAACAAATGTTGCAATTATTGCCCACACTTTTCATGTATGTCTATATATTATTTTCCCGAAAAAGTAAGTTATCCTTATATTCTGTATGCTATCTCTTCCTTTATGATATGCTTTTCCTTTTATCAGAGATTTTGACTTCTCTTTTCAATACTTTTCGTATTATTATTTTTTGTGTACTTCTAAACTATAGCATGAGATTTATTGTGAGATACGTTTGTTAACAATATTTCAAAATGACAAAACACTTTACAAGGCCTTATTCCAGAGCAATATTATTATTTTTTATATTTTCCGCTGGATTTTCGAGAAATTGTCAAATAACAGACACATCAAAAATGTGAAAAGTAGTTAAAGTTTTAAAAGGATCAGGTTTTTTCAAAAACCAATTTTTGAATTGTACTTTTTCTTCAAATTCTACTAATTCTTAGGCAAAAATATTTACTTAATATAACAAAAATTACTTTCACTTTATTTTTGTTTTAAATGATTTTGCATTTAGTTTGCAATCAATCAAAATTTGTGAAACATAACAGAGAAGGTGTTTGAAAATAGAATTTGACTTTCAAATAACAATAACTAGAATTGGGTTTTATCAGAAATTTTTTTGCTCCATATGTTACAGGAGAGGAGAAAAATAATGAAACTGTCATAAAACAGCTAACAATCGCTTACATCAAAATTCCTTTTAAGAGTGATTTTTATTTTTCGCTCTCTCACTCCGATCTGTTTTAAACAAAATAATATTAAAACAATGACTTTCTAGTAAAGCAATTCATGTTAAAAAATGTTAATTCTATACCAGAAAGAAACTGCTACTTGTTTTCAAAAGGCCAGGAATCTATGTCTGTCTCTCCTGTCTCTCTCTCTCTCTCTCTCTCTCTGTTCGTCTTTTGGTTTGCCTGACTCTCTCCCTCTCCGATCTCTTAATGTTTATGTTTTAAAACTATCTTAGCTGTGAATCTCCACCCGAAGAGAAACTAATTTATATTCGCTTTCCATAACATAAATTCTAAACTACCAAATAGTGAATACATCTGTTGTTTGCTTTTCTCTCTCTTTTGTATTTTGCACAACATATAGCTTTTTAGCTCTAATGCGGTCTCATTTTCTTTTAAGTTTTTCTATTTTATATTTTACACGCGATTTTCAGGTTCAAAATTACCAAAAAGCAGTCCTCACAGAAAAACGAAATATTTTTAAAATTATTTTTCTTCAATATCTCCCTTTTATTGTTTTTTTGACTCAGGAAATTACTTTAGAGCTATGTCAGTACCAATTATTTAGTATTAATGCACATAAATTTCATATGTTTTCATTAATTCAATACATTTTTCATAACTAGTTTTTTAAACTTGTACTGTCTGCCAAACGACTACCAGTATATAGTTATATAGTTTTGTCATTCTGTCCGTTCGTCTGCACTTTCTATTGTTGTAACACATTGTTCAGTGCATGTCTGAAGTCATTGTTGAAAGTTATTGATATCTTTGAGTTAAACATACTTTAACTAAACATTAAGAATATATTAGATGAGACTTAATTATAGTAACATTTTATAATTTATTTGTCCTATTATAGAGATTCTCTCTCTCTCTCTCCGCTCATTATTTTCAAGTTTGATTTAATTATAAGTTGCTCATAAAAAATATAATGTAACATTAAGATATGTAAATTGTATCAGATGATCAATACACTATACTATCTATATAATAATATACAAAAACTCCTTATGTGAGTTGATTTCTTAGAAGGATAATTAAGGATAATGAATCCGTCGATCTGGTATTTATATACAGGTATATATTTAATATAAATAATTTTAAAATTATCTTTTTAGTGCAAATTTTACTCTGAATACCACAATTCTAAATCATTCTTCTATTGTATGTTTGATTCAAATTTTTCTTATTTTAAGATCAAATTTTGATATAAAAATATTATAACTATTGTTCAAATTCAAATCTATTAAATTATACCAACTTTGATAATCGAGCTTATAATTTAATAAGAATTTTAGGTGCAGTTATAATTAGACATTTTTCTGTTATTGAGATTAAGAATCTTTTTTAATAATAGATAACTAAAAAATAAAGCCATCAAAAGTTTATTTACACTATTTTTAATATATGGCTCTAAACAAAAGAAAGTGATACTCAAATAATTATTATTAAAGTTATTTATTGATAGCATTATGTTAAATAAATGTGTATTTCATGAACTCTCTGTCTTCTAATTTCTTAACAAGATTTGAGAATAAAATACTATCAAATAAACTTATTTTCAAAATTAAAAAATTACATTTTCGTGATTTCAGGCTATGAAAAGACTGAACCTGAAGCTCATTCTTGGCTAATAGAGTAGTTTATCTCATGATAATAATAATAATATAAAAAATTTGTTGATATAAATAATAAAAGAATAGAAACAAATGGGATAAATAAGAATCACTTTTATAGCATTAATTGCTTTTATGTCACTTTGAATAATAAGATGACGTGTTTTAAGAAACTTCAAACCAAGAGCTAAATTATATTATTATCATTTACTGGACTATTATTATATAATTGATGCCTTTCGCTAATATATTATGTCTGTTTTTAATAGTCTGAACGCTTGTTTTGGTTCAAATTTCATAATTTCTTTCTTTAAAAATAATAAAAACCTAACTTTTTTCTGCAGTAACTGTTAAAGTCTATTACTGTTATGTGCAGTTGTTCTGTAAAGTCTATTGAAAAATTTGAAGCAATAATTTACTCGAAAAAAATTTATAATAATTCGATCAACTTTTAGTTAATGATATGAAGCATAACAAGACTTCTTCAAATTGCATGATATTTTACACAAGCAATTAATTTCTTTGCTCAGTATCTATTTTAGTTTGTTAAATTTGGTTTGTTAAATAAGTAATATTTTAGCTTAAATCATATAAAGCTTATCGCAATCACTGAGTTTTCAGAGATAAGTTTTATTTTTGTCATTCAGAAACTACTTTTCGCATATAAATAATTATAAATATTCACTGATTCATCATTTGAATTGAAGACATAGCTATGATAATCAATTAGATATTTCCATAACTATCTTCTTATCTCTTCTACTTTTTTTAAATCTGTAGATTGAGTGCAAAAAATGAATGTGTTTGAGTTCACACCCAAATTAAACTTCATGTATAACTTGATTTACTTGTACTTAAATCCGGGCTTAAATATACTTCGAGTTATTGCAACATTTTTTGTCAAATTCGATTCAAATTTATATAATATGTTGAATTAAATAAGAAATACATTTAAAATCAAAGTTTTATTACAATGTAATCAATCTGTTAGTATTCAATTTTTTAAGGATATGAAAGAATAACTTTTTTTATGTAAAAAACTTTAGGTATTTTGGTTTGACTTGAATATAAATAACTTGAGGGTTCCTAATATTGTTTATCAGATAAGTAATGCTTCATTTTTAATTTTTATTAAAATAATCATACATTCAATTTTTAAAATTTTATTCAAAATAAGTTGACGGCCGAAATTCAAAGTAAATTTTAAAAATAAAAATCAAGTGAATGTTGCCTTTTGGCGATATATCCAATAGCCTTAATTGATGAACCGATTAATTTTTCGATCCTAACTTGAAGTACACTTTTAAAGATTTTATGATGTATTTAATTAAGAAGAAAATAATAATACCAGTAATACTAATAATAAGTGATGCCTTGCGTGTAATCACATTACCTTAAGTTTTAATTTTTTTTATTATTGATTACTATTATCTGTTATTGTGATCTATTTTCAAATTGTAATTTCGATATTTAAGTTAATTATTGCTCTAATGTAGAAAAAATTTTAATCTGACGAATAGTTTGAATCAATTAATCAATACTCCATTAATCCATAATTAAAGTAATTTTTTAGCTAAGATTTTAATAAAATTTATGAAAAGGTGATTTGCAGATTAAGTATTTGATTTAAATTAACTTTACAATTGTTTCATAAGAAATATTGGTCACTTTTTACTTCCTCGAATTTCATTTCCCCCGAATTTTCATTTTCTCGAATTTTATTTCCGCGAATTTTATTTCTCCGAATATTATAAGTAAAAAACGCTTAAATATGAATAAAAAATAATGAAAGAATAACGCTGTTTACAGAATCATATAATAATAAAACTAATACAATATTGGAATTTCTCGATGCTGTCTCATATACTATTATCGAATTTTAATACTATTTGCTTTTTTTATAATTTTGACAGAAATTCGAAGTATACATTAAAATTTGAAAATAAGTTTGTTTTTTATAAATTTGTGTTTTGTAAATTACATACTTTTCAATCTAAATTATTTAAATATTACGTTTAACATGTTGCATTCAAATTTACATATAATTCAATTAATAATCTGTTACCGCAAGGTATTTAAAAAGAATAATATATAAAAACATTTGAAATATTATTACACTTATAATTTTTCGGGGAAATGACAGGGAACCGAAATATTATTTCTTTTCAACTGAATTTATTCTGGTTTTTATTTTGTGAAACACATCATAAATGAATTAACGAAATAGTTTTGAGACAATTTATTATATCATAAAATTGAAGTTAAAAATTATTGGTTGCGAAAGTATAGTTGACAACTGATAAATGACATGATGTTAGAAAAAAATGTCTTTAAGATTATATAAAAAATAAGATATAATTCAATAACCTCTAAATGTGTAGCAACAAGTTTTATTTTGTCAACTCTTTAAACTTGACAGTAAAGCATTTCAATGGTACAGTACTTTTAATAATACATATATATAATACATATATTTATAACCCCCAGAAATAATTTTTGTCAAAAATGTCGCAATAATTGTAATTTTTGTAATAAATCATTTCTAAAATAAAGCAAATCACCAGTTCTTAAAACAGTAAATATAAAGTTCAGTGAACCAGAAGTTTATTAATTATGGAAATATAATATAAACCGAGTTAATAAAACTGCATAACTCTTTCACATAATATATTAGTGAAATATCTGCATATTTGCGTCAATCTATAAAAGCTAAAGTAATTATTCATAATTTCTTCAACAGGTTTCTTAAATAAGTTAATATGACATCAAATACAGTAGAAGGCATGCAAACCAAACCTTTCCCCATCACTTCTTAATCATATATATTCGCCGATTAGTTTATCGGTCATTAGTGTTGCATAATATCAATAATTTTCGCTTTTATGTAATGTTGAAGAATAAGTGAAACAACTTTTAGAAGCTGTAAAATTCAATCGAATTCAATGACTCATTTAAAACAAAAAGCCTTTAAACTCTAGAGTTAAAAAAACTCTATTACTTAAAAAATTCACATAACCTTCACATTTTTCTCCCTAAGTGATACACAGTTACCTCTCACTCGTGAAAATAAAGTAATTCATATTATGATTGTTGTGTCTGTCATTTCATGATTAAGATGAACGAACGAAAGGGTTAACTATTATATAACAATAATTGCATTATAGATCATTCCTCAAATGATGGCATCTCTCAATTTAAATTTTTTCTAAAGGTTGGGCTCAACATCACAGATCTCAGCACAAGGAGAGAGAAACCTATACACAAAGCTTAATCAAAGATGAATTTATTTTCTTATTAAGTCTCTAAAATATATATTCTAAACATTTTTTAAAATCCAACCCTTTATGAATAAATTTAAACTACGTTTACTTTTTGAGTTTGATCTATCGGTTTCTGTATTTATTTGGGAAAAACTCATTTTCAAACATATTTTCTGTGTTTTTCGGAGATTTTGATTCTTGGATATGTTTATCAGGTGCTTATTAGGTATAAAATAAGATTTTATTCAACATTTTTAGGTTCTCAAAAACAGTCTTAATTGAATGTTTATTTAAGGTCTTTGCCAACACATTAAAAAAATAAAGCTTTTAAAGCTATTTTTCAATTTGTTTACCAATAAAAGAGCCACAAAATCAATTTGTTTTTCGGTGTTTTTAAGCATTAACAATGAGTAGAACAGACAGACACACAACAGTTTTAGCTTATAAGGTATTAGCGTTCAAGTGTTAATACTCGAAACCGACTGCCCATAAAAGAGCTTGCGTTTAATGACTTGTGCCACTAAATTGGAAAATATAAAATTAAATGAGATATTTTCAATTTCTTTTCTGCTATTTTTCATTTTGTTTTCTACTAAAGAGGAAATTGGATGCAATACTATTTCCGTAAATTTATATTTTTATTACATTTCTAGAGTTTTCATTCAATGTTTCTGTTTTTGAAGTTGTATTTTGTTTATAGCAAAGTGTGTTTTGTCAGATCAGATATATTTTTATATCATTCGAAAATTCTTTCCATTATATGAAAAGTCTTATAAAAGAAGTTCAAAAATAAAATGGTTTTCATTGATAAGTATATAAAACCTCTTGAATTCTGTCGATATTTACATGTGTTATAAGTTGATGAATGAGTTTCTGAAAAGAAAGAGATTTTCTATAGGAAAGTAAAGACAGTAAAACAATAAACATATACGTGTAAAATAAATAACTTAATCAAAAGCATAGTTATTTGCATTGTTGTGGAAATCCCCGGATTTAAGCTTAGAATTAGATATTAAAAACTATTGGAAATAAAATAGAAGTAATCAGTAGAAAATGCTTACTGTGGACAATGACAAAAGAAAATGATTGCCTATTTTTGCTAACACTGAATGACCCCAATAGCTATTTATTATAATAATATCAAATTGCGCGCGAGTTTCGGCGGAGAAAATAAAAGGAAATAGTAATATAAAAAATAATAATTATTAAATGCCTCCTCTTTTATATTGAAGCGATACTATTATGATATAACACACAAAAGAGAGGCAGCTTTCAAGGGAATGCATGAGGGATAGGATTTAGAGAAAGGCAGAGATAGTTGTCAAAAGTGTGGGCACATCAGCTCAAAGAACATGATTGTTATCACACGAATTTCATTTATTAATATTCATATTTCATATATTCTTATGGCAGGCGAACCCCTCTTTCATTCTCCTTATTTTCTATATATGTAATATTTTATGCCATATTTTATTGTCTTGTTCTACAACTTGTTTTCCCTGACGCTAAGGATTTACTGTGGTTTCAGCTTTTCTTCTTATTATTTTTTTCTTTCTGTTCGCAATCCTTATAAGTTTATGAAAGTGAAAGAGGGATGAGATGAGAGAAGTAGTGGTTGAGGAGTGAGTTGAGTACTGAAGAGAGTATAGTTTTTGGCAATCAAATGGATGAGAACGGGAGAGATGATGATGGAAATGGCCATTCAGATTAGTAGTGAACCTTAGTATTCTAGAAATCGTCTAAATTTCTATTATTTAACAAATTCCACTTTTAAATAAATCTTTAAAGAATTTCTTAGAGAATTCATGTTTTGAAATGATTTAAACACTGTTCGGAAATAATTTTAAAAAATCTTGACTTAAAATCAATTTTTTGGTTTTTTTAACATAACGCAAACAATTCTCAACTTTTTAGGAATAATTTGTAAACTAAACACATTATAGAATGAGTTCGAAAAAAATAGATAAAAAATAGATAAAAAAAATAGATAAAAAAATGACTACAATGCGCTCCAATCGTTTCTATAAAACCGATTTCCCTAAACCTAATCTATTACTATCAAAATAGTTAAGTGGACGGAAAATGTATTATTGTCAAAATGGGTGATTTCAATCAAGCAAAGTGGCCAATGCTATGATCTGCGGTCATACTAGATATTTGCGTTTTACTTCAATTCATATTGAATTATTACAGTCTATTCTCATAATTCAATGCAAAATACAATCCCATTCCTTTTGACAATAAAATAAATACTTTTTATATCTCTATTTATTATTATTTTTCTTTGAGAAATATTATGGTCTCTGATCAGTATAATAACTAATCTGAAAATTATAAACTTAATTATTAGAAGCAATAAATAAAAAAGAATTGACTGAATTTATTATTCCATTAAAAGCTATAAACAATTTGATTATTTCCTGGATCTCTCATTTGAATTTGACTGTACTTTTGATTAATGCCTATCAAAATATTATTGCTTTGAATTATTAATTTATAGCAAAATAAGAGCTGATTTTCCTCATTAACTTATCTGTAACCCATAGCTTTCTCTTGTAATGTTTATAATGCGTTAAACAAGTCTATATTCTGGAATAAACTGAATCCAATGAATCTCTTATAGCTCTTATTTCGTCTCATTAGCTTCTATTTTCTTCAATGCCTTATCTCTTATTCTCTTATATGATTTGGATTTCGTTTTTATCAGGATTTCGTTTTTATGCTACTTTTCTTTTACAGAAAATAAGTTATTATAAGTCTTTCAAAAGTGACTTTGATTTTGATGTCAGTGCAATCGCATGCATAAAAATCATTTGCATTTAAAATTTTTCTATTTTAATACGAGAAAAGTACTGAAATTTTGCATATATTTTACCAGAAAATATGCAATAAGATAAAAAAGATTCACAAATGTGTATATTTTTTAATTTATAATTTTGTTATGTTTGACAATATCGTTACTTGAGCTGAGATTTGAATTTGAATGCGAATTATGGCATTAATTGATGCGAAAATTAAAAGCTTTTAAAAATTTCTAACAAAACTTTTTTGTTTTGAATAAATTTCTGTCAAAAGATGAACTTGAGATAAATACAAGATTAAGCTCAGTCTCGTGTCATAAGACTTCAGCTACAACTATAATACAAATATTTTTGATCAAAATCTCATACATTTTAATGTATGTTAACATTCTGTATGATAAATACTCTATTAAAACCGTAAATTTATAATTACATTATTATTCATTGTTTTACGAACAAAAAAGTTAAAAAACTTTGAACTTTCGCTTAAAAACTGCCCAAAATATTTGCATCACATGAACTCATGTTTTTAATTATTAACTTTAAGTTGAAAACTTTCAATTTTTCATTTTAATTCATATATGATATGTCAGACCTTTCTTTATAAACTTATAATGATTGTGAAAATTTGCCTTTTCTTTCACATGAATAATTGATATTTGCATAAGAATTCATGTACTAAAATATTTTTATTCAATGCAGTGGAAAAATATTTTGATCATTAGTTATATATATCCCGAAAGTAATATAAAAGAAGAGGAGAACACTTTTGCTTTTTTCGATCAGAGATATCGCAAACTGTAAAACTTAGTGGGTATTAATCTCACGAGGATTTACTTGCGCTCAATAGAGAACGTGACACATCTTTGAGCTACAGTTGCAAATAAAATTATAACATGAATTATTTATTATTGAAGTTATTACTGGTTATTATTGAGGTAACTTATGTTTCACAAACATATTTTTAGTGTTAAATATTTAAACTTGAGATCTGTCTGAATTCATAATTACTTATCGAGTCTTATTTTAAATGATTCATACTTTCAAACGCTTACAAACTTTTTATACTCAAAACATTTCTTAGAAAATGTTAACCTTTTAACTCTAAAAGTTACAAGATTTTAAATTTTCATATCAAAAATAACATGCATTCTTCAAAAATCTAAACCTAATGTAAAGTTGATTTTAGTGCTAACTCATTATCGATAATATTTTTAATAAAGTAATATATAGTCAGAAAAGAAAGCTTTAATAGTTCGTTAAGATATTGAATAATACTGATAATGAGGTGAGAAAATTGATAATTAAATCAATTAAAGATATCCAATCTTTAATTTATGAAATAAGGGTTACATAAATTGAATGAAAGAATTTTCAGCTTTCATGTGAACTAATGTTTTAGAATTTTAAATCGACTCATCTATACTCTCATTATTTTTATGGATTAAAAATTTATGAAGTAATAAGAAATAAGCTTTGGAATTGTTTTTATTACTTTTTTTTGTTGCTTTCAAAGAATTTTAGACTTTCAGTAGATTTTCAGAGAATAAAATATACAGAGTATATGATACTATATTTACTGAAATCAATTTCTATATATTTTTTTCTCAGATAAGGCTTGATAGACATTGTTATAAATGATTGTGTCTTATAAGTTATTGGTATACTGTCACGGACGTGACCAGCGGTGGGGCTAACGGGGCTGTAACCCTATTAAGATTAGATGGCATTAGATTTCAGGTCTTTGTATTGCAATTTAGTTTATTTAGTTATTAAATGAGATCTATTAATTTTCAGCTTTAAATCATTCGCTATTTTGAGTCATTTGCGAAATTCTAGAACATTGAGCCGAATCATACAGAAAATCCTGGTTACGGCACTGCATGTCGTTCATAAAATTGTAAATCTTTTCTAAAAACAATCATATATTTCTATACCTGAATCAATGCAAACATTTTTCAATATCTGGAGAGCACAGACTTTCTTTTTAAAGTATATTCACCTCAAGAAAGACAGCGAGGGGTAGACAGAAAAATAAATTTTTATACATAACTATCAATATAAGAGAAGGATTCTTTATATTTTATTTTTAAAGACTTTGATGCAAATCTCAAATTACTTTCAGTTAACATTACTCTCAGGGTTTGTGAATAATTCTGAATATTTTAATGTCCAGAGAATTATTAAATCTTGAAAGAGATGAAACAGTAATTCACTTTTCTTTTGCATTAACTGAAAGTTAGGAAAATATTTCATTTGATAGAAAACAAATTTAAATTTTTGGTTTACAACAAAAAAGGATCATTTTTCAGACCTGTTTTTAAATTTAATCAAAATAAAAATATGATCATTTGACATAACAAACAATACTACTGTAGTAACTAATCATAACAGGACTTTTGCATACTTTAAAGTACATAAAGCTGTGGCATAAATATAGCTTCAGTGAAATCTCAATTTTATTAGTATATGAAAATTCTATATCAATGTTGTTCTTTCTGTTGAACATTTGCTATATTTCTATATTCTGCTCTGCTTTCAAGATAGAGATTCATTATATTAAAAATTCTCATCACTTCCCTCTCTCACTATCTCTATCTAACAAAATCCAAAATCCAACTGAACATAGAAATGACTTTCACTTTAATATTCAGTGGGAAATGAAAATAAATGTTTTGTGTTGTGTTACCCAATATTAAAACATAAACAACAAGTTTAGGTGTTTTAGTGTGATATGAATATCAAATTTCAGTGCAAACCATAAAGAAAATATTCAAATATATTTTCACATAAATCCTTTTCTTAACACTGATTCAGACTCTAGTATTCTCTTAGGATTTGTAATGTTATCTATTATATAATGCATAATATAATGATGATTACAATTCTTTAATTATATTTGAAAGAGGACTTCAACACAATGTAATTATAAACTAATTTTCTCAACCGAATCATTATAAAAAGTTTGAATGAAAGATTTGAAAATGAGAATAAATGACTCTTAAGGTATGAGATATAAGATACATGTCTTTTCTCCGGATAAACAGTTTCTGCGCAACGAAATAATAGGAAACAATTTTCTTCTATAATTACTATAAGACTAAACGGCTTTTCACTTTTTCAATACAAAAATAATAGTGTCATTATTTATTATTATTATCATTATAACTAAAAAGTGAACACATTTTTCACGCATCAAATACTATTTAAAAGGCAATGCCGTCAAAATATCTATAATAATAACGTAAAACCCTACTTATGATAAACCAGAATATTCACGATATCTTTCAGATATTAAATTAATTTTGCCATAAATTTTCATTTAAAGCATTTTTCTGGAGAATTGGAAAGTTTTAATCGACAGATAAATATAGTTAATGAATAATTAAAAAAGAACAATAAAAGCTCAAAGAATGTTCTATAGACTGACTAATTAGGTTTTCAACGAAAGACTGTGAACCCAAAAGAAATTGTTATCAACATTAGCCATAAGGTCTCTCTTCTTATTCTTCTTCATCCTTTCTATTATTTTTCCTTCTCTTCGTTAATCTTGACATAAATGGATGTCTTTTCTACTGGAATTGTTCGTTACCTTAAAATTTTTTCTCAATTTCTTATGTCTCAGAACAAAAAACATACATTAAAACTAAAATAACCAAAGCTTTTATATAATGCTTCCATTTGTTTATGTATCCATTACTACAGTATAACAAACTTAACCTCAAAGACCTCATTGATTGTGATGTAGTTTTAAACATAAATACAAATCTCTAGTGTCTCTTACTTTCACTTTAACTATATATTGCTCTATCAATAAGAAAAATTAATTCTTTATCGCGAGCATAAAAATAAGTCATCAATTTGTTGTCAGAAAATTTTTGTAAAATTGCATATTCGATGATAAATGGCTTTATGGCTTCTCTTACTTTCGTTTAACTTATTTATTTTGTGCTCTGCGTTGAGGGAAAACTAATTTTTTTTATCAGAATGTGGGCTATAATGGCCACAAAAAATCTATTTATCTAATTATTATTATACAAATGATTAATTCTATTTGCAAAATACAGACAGAGACCGAAAATGTTTATTTTTATGATAAAATCTTTATTCCAATAACTTATGTTTATATAAAGCTATTTATTTTTTAAAGTATTGTAATTACATTACAACTGAAAAGTTCATAAAGTTTTTTTGAAGATTTAATTATATGAAACATATGAATGAAAATCACATTTCTGAAGCGCATCCAATCAATTCTTATGGTAAATCTTTCGAACAATTGCAAGCTTGAAATTAAATTTACATATTGTATATACTGGTACTTAACTAAATCATAAATTACTAGTTATAAACAATTGGTTTAGTTGAATAATTATAATTTAGTGCTTTTTTGGTCCCTTCTCTAACCATTTCTTTGAACTACAGGTATATCATTATATTTAAAACAAAAAAATAATAATAAACTTAAAAAATAGCCAAATCCATTTCTTGAGGCATGAATTTATGTACAAATAAGGAAGAAATCAATTTAAGGACAAAATAAAGAAAGCAATCGCTTTAAAATGATGGAAAGTTTGAAAAATGTTGAATCTATTGATCTGTTTTGTGAATGCATCTCAATGTTCAATGCATTTGTTTGATTGAATTTTGAATGGAATTATAACTACATTCCATACATAATAGCATCAAAAGAAAAATGCTATTAAACAGGCAAATACCTAACCAGTATATGATTTTGCGACAGTTTATATCATGAAATTGCTTCAAACGGTTAAAAACAAAATCACAGTTTGAGAGTATTTTTTTGTCATACATTTACTGTACAGTATGCCAAACAGCTGCTATTTTTAAAGCCTTATTAGGGAATTAAACATTTTTTACATACTCTCGAAAATAAGGGTTAAAAGGAAAAGAATGTTACAAATGATTGATTACAAAAATGATTCACGATTTTCACGATTTAAGGCAAAAATTTGAGTATTGTTTCTCTGCAGTTAAGAACAATTGGAAGTGTAAGGAAAGGAATGAGATATCTATAGTTCACTATGACTAGTGATGTAGTTATAAAAGGAAAATCGAAAATTTTCCCAAACTTAGTATGTGATCGGCGAACACCTGCCCTCATATTTAATGACACAAGTTTTTGGATGAAAGAAAGTGAATGAGAGAATGTTAAGAGAGACAACTTTTTTTACCGCTGATATGAATTTTTCCATTAAAGAAATTGAAAGATCATTGATCTTATACAACAAAACACAATTATTTTGCGATTCTTAACAATTTATCTCACATAAGAAATTAGAAATTAATTATTAAAAAGTTTAGACTTGTATTTCCATTTGAAGTGTATTATAAGATGATTGAAAAAATGTATATAATGACGAATTAGTCAACAAACTTACACAAAATAATTTATATAAGTATTATGAAAAGAATTACATGAATTTCAATTATTATAAAATATTATTTATATTAGTACTGCATTATATCACATGAGAATTTCAAAAACTGAAGGTTAAGGATAATAGTGAGCATAATTTCTCAGGAATTAATTATTAACTTAAGTTTAAACTGAAGAACTGTCTTATCTTTGAAAAATAATTGTGTTTTACTGTCTATTCAATTGTCATTCTCGATGCAATTAATTATAATTTTATAGTTATTATTATAAATTGTTTGCTTTTCTCATACTTGAGTACAATATAAGTGAAAGAGAAATATGTGCTACACCTGAAGGTTAGTTATCTCAAAAATGAAAAGAAAAATGTTATTAAGAAACTAATTATGAAATCATCGCATCCATTATATTGAACGCAACCCTTTTTTATCAACTACTAAAAAATGGTAATCAATCCAAACACGAAATCCTTGACCATTAATAAGCTTTTATAACACAGGCTATCATTAAGACAAGACTTTTTCTTGCTTGAGATGCTTGACATTTGATGTCTTGCACTTTTAGAAAATGAGTTAAACTTTTTTATTTTCCCTTTTTTGAGAGCAATTTCTTTGCAATAGAAGTGAGTTATGAAAGTGAAAAGTTTTGATAAATGAATTTAATCCAAATAATTCAAAGAAAGTTTAGTAAGTTATTTGTTTTGATGAATTAATTAATTTGTATGTTTAAATTCACAATAAATAAGTTGCCAAAAATAAAAACTAGAATTAAGCAAAGACTTAATAAATAAACTGACAAAAAAGTTATTAAATATCTATAAATGTTCGACAGAAGTGTTTATTAAATCAGTTAAATTATAGTTTTTAAGTAAATTTCTTATTTCGCTTAACAAAATGAAAAATGCCTTATAGGAAGGTTATAAAATAGGTAACATTTAAAACTTGTTTTATGATAATTATATCCTTTAGAAAAGTTATTACAATATCATAAATCCCTATGCATTCGAAAATAATAATATATTATTTTCTCTAATCATTTCAGTCCAAAAATCTAATCTCTAAGCCTAAGAATTAAACATAAATTAAATGCCAAGAAAAGTACATTATATTTATGTTTTGTATACTGTCTTTATTATTTTGGGAATCGATGTCTTAATGTCCTTACTTTAGAACCCATCCCATACAGGATTCTAATGCTTGATTGAACCAAAACATATCATAAATTCGTTGGATTATATCATACATCACATCAATAGGGGTTTAGAGATTATCGGTTTAACGAACACTCTCTCAGAGTAACTTAAATAGTTTCTGGCACTTCACTTATGTATTATTTATTATACGCATATTAAGGATATTTATTTCTTTTGATATTTTTCCGATTACCGTCTGATGTAAAAGCATGACATAATCCACTAATCGGTTATTGTCTAATACCAGTACTAGTACTCCCACACAATAATGTCTAGTCTTCTATAATGTTATACAACTGAATAATCTATTATTTTACGACTCGCCTAAAATATGATCATTTCCTACAGTATAAGTAGTGAATTGCTATTTCGGCGTATTGTAAGACCCAAACTCTGTTGCATTATTCGGCGTATTGACGCCGAAAAATCTATTCATTGAATGCTTTAAGGCTTTGAAATTATGATTCAGTAAATTTGAAAACAAAAATCAAAAGTTTCAAAAATCACATATTATTATGGAATTTTGAAACTTATTAATACTGAAGAATAAGTTTATAGTTTTGATCATCTTTTAGAAAGTTTTGAACTTTTGATAGAGTGTTAAAATTAGGCAAATCAGGGAAATATTTGAGACTATAAGGAAGGAAACAAGATTCGCAACTTATTAACTCGTGAAATATAAGAAACGCCAACTTATAGCTCAAGTTTCATTAAATTTCAGAATATTCTTATATTTTATGCATTTTTTATAAGCTCTTAGAATACTTTACTCCTACATGTAATAATGGAAAACTGCATCAAAGTTGAAAAATTAAAATTAATGTATAGTGTAGTAAATATATATGCTTGTGAGGCATGCATTGCATATAATTTACTGTATTCTTTCCCTACCTTTTTCTCTCTTTAATTCTCTCTATAGAGAGGAGAACAATATATTCTGTTTGAAGGGATTTAAGTTTTCTCTAATCCACTAAAATAGTAATTTATTATCACAAGAGTTATTGTCTTCATTTATTTCAGCAGTTTTTTTGTAGCTCTTTCTCCTTCGAATTTTTTTCAGGAAAAAACTAATTGATTTTACTTTTTTAATTTCATTTTATTGAGAGGAAAGTTTACATTAAAAATATGCAATTTTCTAAATTGTTTCAATTCTTATTAACATATTGCCGGCAAATGATTTATAAAATTAAAATAATTTCCCATTTGAAAGTCAATTTGAAACTTATAAAATACTTTTTGTAAATTTGAACATTAATTTGATTTTAAATGAACTTTAGTTTTGAAGTAACAATTAATACTTTATAAAACATGATTTCAATAATAGGCAAACAACCTATTAAATCAAAATTGAGCTAACTTTTAAACTTAGTCATAATTGAATTTTGTAGTTCTTATTATTATAACAACTAATTTTGTCGTATCGTAAATGATAAAAGTTATCATTTTATTAAAACTTTAGTTATTGTCGTTTGTCAACCACTCCAGTAGTTAAGTTATTAACTCCAACTTCACTATAACCCTATTTCTATTCGGTTACGTATTAAAAAGTCGAAAGTTCTGAGTCGAAATATTTAGTCAAATGGGTTTGAGTCGAACATT
>JAQGCH010000308.1:0-26303 GCA_034699485.1 Nanhermannia elegantula | reverse complement strand
TGTGTGTGTGTGTGTGTGTGTGTGTGTGTGTGTTCGCGTGTTCAAGTTGTTTGCTGTATTTCGACATAACTAGGATATAAATGACAATCAAATGAATTTTATTACAATTACTTAGAGTTTTGTTTATAGTTATTTCGCTATTTTTGGTAAATAAACATATGTTAAAAGCATAAATACACTTAAATGTACTGAGTAAAACTTTAAAAGTTATCGTATCTATAACAGAGCTTTAACAATACATACATCAAATTTTAGCGATTACTGATTGTTTGAAAAATAGTTTATAACAATTTTAACATGTCTTGGGTTTAATCATAACATAAGTTTTTAAAATATAAGACTATATAAATAGAAATATATATGACTTTAAGTTTGTCTTAAGTGTTGAGAAATTTGATTAATTAAAATATGATTAAAATGAGAGATTATTCTCAAATTATTTACACTTAAACACTCACCTATTGTAAACTATAGAATACCGTTGAATAACAGTAACTGTTTTTCATTTAATAAAAGTATAAAATTATTTTTAAACAGTAATACATGTATTACCGGTATATCAGACATAAAAGTTTGGTTTCAATTTTAAAAAGTCTTTTAATTAAAAAGAATACAATATTTGTGACCAATAATTCAATTATTAAAATCAGGCATTAAAGTAAATGGTTATACAGTTATAATAACTATTATAAGTTTAAAAGCATGTCAAAAATTGTTAATTAATATTCAATTCAATTCATGTCAGAAATAAGAAAAAATTATTTTAATAATTCTGATGAAAAGAGATTCCTATTTATTTAATATTCATTTTCAGTGTTTATATTAATTATTAAATTATATTTGAATTTATTTATTTATTCAAATGAGAAAATGTGATCAACTTTTTATTACAGTCATTAAAATTACATTTAAACGAATATTCTTTCGTATGTTTCAAATCAATGTGTTTTGAGTTCCCCTTTGGTAACAAACTTTTGTTCGCATTTATTATCAAAATCACAATAAAAAGGCTTTTCTTTCATATGTTTGTAACCAATATGTGATTTGAGTTCTGTTTAAGTGATAAATGTTTGTTTGCATTCATTATTAAAACCACAATAAAATTGTTTGTGATCTAAATGTGTTCTCATATTCACTCTGAGATCAGATTTGCGTTTAAACTGTTGTTCACATTCATTATAATCACATTTGAATGGTTTGAGTTCTCAATCAATTAATGAATCAGTTTTTAAATCGTCTTTTGTTCTAAACATTTGATTACAATCTTTAAAATCACATTTAAATTGCTTAACACTTTTGTGAATCAATTCATGTCTTCTTAAGTTAGAACTTATGGTAAAACTTTGTTCACATTGAGGCCAAACACAGACATACGGTTTGACTAAAGTGTGGGTTAATTCATGTCTTTTTAAATTACATTTTTGTGCAAAACTTTGTCCACATTTAGGCCAAAAACACTCCAATTTCTTGATCTGTTTGTGGACACAATTTATATGTCGATTCAAATTTGTTTTATCATTAGTTTTATAATCACATCATTTATAACAACAATTAAACAATACTTTCATTTCATTATTTCATTTGTTATTACTTTTCATTACTTTCTTATTATTATCTTTTCCTTCAATTGAAGACATTTTTGAGGTTTTATTTGAATAATAATTAAAAAACTGAAAACTCATAGAAATGAATGATTTAATAGTTTTTGACAAAAACACAAACAAATGATTGAAAAGCAAATGTTTATTATGTAATACTTTTGGTAATAAAATATTTGATACAAAACATTATGTCATAAAAGTTATTAAATACTAATAATAGAGTGCACTACACATCACTTTTAGAGTTTAATCGTTTGTTCAAATCTATAACTTCTGTATTAAGTTCAGTAAAACTTTTAGACAAAAACATAATTTAAATGTTAAAAACTTATAAACGATTTAAACTTATATTTTATACAAATTTTTAAAGAACAAAAATATTTAATTAAAGAAAAGCTTAAAACACTTTATTTTGGGGTCAATTTTGACAAAAAAAACTCTTTAACGTAATTAATGAATGAATGACTTAATAAACAGTTAGTATTTCATAAGATTTAAAACACTCTTAAATGCATTGATTTGTGGCTATTATTGAGAGTTTTAATTATATTTTCCATTAATTAACAATTAATACAAATAGTTTTGACACAAATAACTGTTTTAAAGAATAACGTTTTGTTTTTGACAAATATTTACTGAAAAACATTAATAAATAATTAGCATAAAAGTGATAATCATATGACACGTGATTTGAATGCATTTAATAATAAACAGTAAAAAATGTGTGAAATAAACAGTGATTTCTCTATCGATGTAAATGATTGCGAATTGAGTGCAAACCAGGCTTTGGATCAAATATTGTGTGATTTCAAAGACAATGCTTTGAGTGAAGAGTTAATTATTAATTTAATTAATGATATATTTATTGAAAACAATCGTAAGTATTATTGCATTCAATGTTTGCATTGTTTTTAATAAACTTTTTGTCCAAACAGTCGATGACGTCATTCAAGACATTAATAGTGATAAACAAATCGTTCATTCAATTAATGGTAAAAATTATTTATTTGTTTAAAAGTTTTTATAATCTATTTATTTGTGTTTCAGTTAAACCCGAAGTCGAGCCCACAGTCGAGCGAACAGATGAGCCCAGAGTCGAGTCCAGGGTTAGGGACAGAAATAGAAGTAAACGTAAACCAAAACAAGTGCTTAAAAGAGGAAAAAATTTAAGAAATCTGTTAAAGAAATATAACATTAGAATTGAGCCCAAGATTTACACTCAGGAGAGGTCTCGAGTCGTGACCAGAAGTCAAGAGAAGGCAAATAGAAATGAAATCCATTCAAAGGAAAGTGAATCTGTTGTAAACAAATTGGAGTTCAATTCAGTGAAGCCAACAGTCGAGCCAATAGTCGAACCTATACTCGAGCCTAAGGTCGAGCAAATGGTTGAGCCTATTGATGATCCCATAGTCGAGTCCTTAGTTTTAAAGGAATGTAAAAAAGTTGTAAACAAATTAGAGTTGAATTCAGAGAAAACCACTTTTAATCCGAAAAATGTATTGAAAATAATGTATAAATTAGTCGAAAATGGATTTAAATGTCTTTTATGTGAATACATAACAGAAAATCAATTGAATCTCAATTTAATTGAAAGCCATATTCGAGTCAATCATTTGCCGATTTTAAGGGATGAAAAAATGAATTCCGAATTTATGGCAAAATTGAGAGAAAGATCACTAAATATGAATAACAATAAAAATAGTTTTCAATTCAATGCAGAAAAGAAGAGACAGAAAAAGGAGATAATAATTAACTCAAAGATTGAAGAAATGAAAAGAAAGGCATTTATTCGAAGAAATGCAAAGAATTGCACTCAAAAAGTATTTCAGATCAAAGACGTGACAGTTATTATTCGTATGGCTTGTGATTCATTAGGACCCGAACTATGCATCAGACATGTGAGATCTTATGGCCGGCGCCCGTTCGGAGTCGCCTTTAAAAGGGGTTAAATATGATTTCGTTTTCTAATTAATTATGATTTTTATTCATTTTCTTTTCATTATATATAAGTTTGAAATAGTTTTTGTTTTTCTCTTTCAATATGTTTTGTTATAATTAATACTTTGAATAATGTTTTCTCATAAATAGTACTTTAAATAATGTTTAAAACACTTTTGTATAATAAAATTAAATAAAAAGAAAATCTTTTTATTTAAAAGACGTGAGTTTCCGATAAACTAATGATAATATTTTTCGGATCAAAAACAATTTCTTTTTTATATTCTTTTTTGGTTAAAAAGTAATTCCCTATAAAGTAAATCCAGTTTATAGTGAAATATAGAATAAACATAATTTAGAAATTTTTAATTCCTAATTGAATATCAAACCATTTAATCTGCATTTAATAGTCTATCAATTATGAAAATATTGACTTATACTAAATTTTTTTTTAAATTTTATTATTGATTTTGTGGCATAAAATGTTATGCCATTGAATGCTGACTCAATTGAATGAGACCGCAAATTAGTCTCATTTACAGAACAATAGAATCGAGAAGTTGTCAGTTTTGAGTAGAAAAGCTTACCTTTTGCTATACCGGTAACTATGGTGTATATGATTTAGTTTTGGAAAAATAGTAATTCAAATAGTTTTATATCTCTTTCATGTTGCATAAAATAATTTCTTGTCAACAATAATGTTTAACTCACTTTATTATTTATTATTAAATTATTATATATTTGATACAGATCTAAACCAATTAATGGCTTTTTAGGCTTTTAACAGCTATTTTCGTTTCTGATACAGTAGAACCCCATTATATTGATTCCTACATATAGTGAATGAAAATTTTGCTTCACTTTAGTTTACAGAACTCTTTAAAATATCCCTTTATAGTGAAACACCTTATAGTGGATACAATTTTCAGGTCCACAACAATTTCCTATAACGGGGTATTACTGTATTAGTAATGATTTTCTTGAATATGTATTTACCTGAATTTGAAACAAATGAGCTTAACATGAGCTAAATTTAAAAATTTTATATTAATCGATAAAATACACTCTAATTTACACTAAAATACACGTTAATGATGTCACTCGAATTTCATTTCTATAATTTTGAGATAAACCATAGAAAACAATGCAATTATCTGTTATTAAATAGAGAAAAGTAAATGTATAATATTTATTAAAAATATATATATATAAATATATATATATAAAAATAGATGAATATATTAAAAAAATTAAATAAATTTTAAACAAACTTCATATCCACGAAAATAATTTATAATAAAAAGTCTCCAACAATAAAATCCAACTCTTTTCTGACCAATTCTTTCAATAAATGACATTAACTATAATTATATTTAAAGTAAATAAACTTTAACTCATAAGAAAAATAGTTTATAACCTTTATTTGTCTTCTATTAAAGTTGAATTTGCGTTTTACATATGAAAAGCAAATTATTGAATTCAATAAATTGTATGTTTTATTCGCTTCATTATAGACTGAAGACGAAGTGTAAATAATAGACATAAGAAATGAAGTGATCAGAAAAATTGCAAAACAAATAATAATCTGCAGAAAAAAATTAAATTTTCCGAATTGTAGTGAATATATAAACGAAGTTATAATCAATCCCAAAGTAATCCAATTCCAGAACAAAAACTTAGACCAATAGCTAATATTGTATTCATATATATCTGAATAAACAGAACTGAATTTTTTGATTTCTTTAAAAAGTTTGTTAGTGTTTATTATAAACTTATTCATGTATTCTGTCTCTAAATTCTTGTTCAATTCCTTAATTCTTATTCTTAAGTAATAACAAATGACATAAAAATAAGTCAATTGCCAGTTAATTATATTCACAGAAAAATAAGTGTAAAACGATGTAAGAATACTGAACGGTATACCAATAGTAATTATTTGTTTAAGCGAACAATTAATAAGATATGGTATTATACAGAATAAGATTGTAATTGTAGGCAATATTCTCATTGATATGATTTCCGAAATAAAAAATAGTATTTTTATTTTTTTCATCATTTTATTGACTTCTGTCTTATTCGTGAGACCAATACTTTGCGGTGAAACTAAACCCGAAATCATTTCAAATGGTTTAAGATATGAAAGATTTATACCCTTCTTATAATTGTAATAATGAATGACTTGTGAGATAAGCCCTAAAAATGATACCAAAACCGAAATGATATTTAAATGTATTCGTAAGCCATAAAAGTGATAAAAATCTCCCAAAAATAATAATAAATTGTCATCAGTTATGAACAGATTAATAGTCGAGCGAATAGTTTGCTGTAAATTCATTATAAACACAAACAATGGATTATGAAATTTATATCTTTTGAGATTTTCGTTTGGAAACAGTGATAAACCAATTCTGTATAAGTGAGTTCCGGCAGATTTGATAATAACATTGTTGGTCAGAATATTTTTGGGTTCAATACTACTATAGTTTGATCCCATATTTAATTAAATGAAAGTGAACTAAAGCTTATTTAAATTATTTTTTAAGATTTAAATATAATTAAAGTATATTTTTGATCAAAGATATGAACTTATGGTAACTTTAGTTCTGATCTATATTTTCTTCATGAATTGACTTAAATATACTTAACATTAAGAAATATGTTTTTCAAAAGTCTCTATTGTTTCGCAATTACCATAATTTTAAATTATTAGGTAAATAATAGAACATTTCATAATAATATCAGACTTTTAAGAAATAATGACTTATTTTTATAAAAACTACATTTATATAATATCCAGAATATTGATCGATAAAAAAAGTTCGTTATAATGAAATACAGTAAACTCTGATTATAATGAACACAAAAATAATGAATCTTACGCAATAATTAAAATATGTTTATCAACAAATTGTTTGTTTTGCTATACATTCTAATTGATGTAAAGCAGTCGATAGAGTAAAACAGTATCCTATAACTCAATTTTACAATTAAAGTAAAGTTTTATCATTGGTTTCTATACAATCTTTTGATGACTAAAGTGGTTCAATATGATAAGACTCTACTGTACATTAGAATTTATAAGACAAGAATCGTAAAGCATGTAAGCTTTACTGTAAGACTAGCCTCGTTAAAAATATGTTTTCTCCAGCGCATTAAATTTGAAAATAAAGATAAATGTTAAAGTTCAATGTTATTATAGAAAACAATATGTCCTCCTAAAGCTAGTGTCCTAAGTCTGATATACTATAATTCAATTCTCAAATATTAATTTCATTCAAATTATTTTCTAAAATGTATTCATATGGGGATAAATATGGAAAAAGTGCCTTAGTTCTTACCCCTTTTATAAAGCAAGTTAACTGCGTTATCATTCATATAGTTCTGAACTCACTGTCACAAAACTTTTATTGATTTCCATGCTTTCATCAATTGATAAAACTTAAAGAAATTAATAAAATTTTTGTGACAGTGAGTCCAGAACTATATGAATGATAACGCAGTTAACTTGCTTTATAAAAGGGGTAAGAACTAAGGCATTTTTTCCATACTTATCCCCATATGTAAAGTGTCAAAGTATTGAATTAATGGTAAATAATTAATTTACAAATTACCAAGATATCAAAAATATTAAAAATATATAATTAATGCTTAGAAACGCTGTGTAATACATAAATTCAATGAAAAAACTTCACTTAAAGAATATACATTGAAAATAACGAAAGTAATGTTTATTTTCCAATGCATTTATTACTAACACTTCACTTTGCATATAACTATAGCTCTAATAAATTATTTCTCATGTATTTGACAGTTCATCATAACGAAAGTCTACCGTATTTCCAGAGTATTACAAACACACAGTAATTGATATTAATATACATTAAAACTTTAATATCTTTATCATTTTTATGACAATTATTTCTAAATATTTACATAAAATACAACGTTATTTGTATGAAATTATTTAATAATTAATATCATTGATTATAAACGAGTCATTAATTCTTAAGGCAAAAACTTCTTCGTTAATTAGCGTATAGCGTCATAATCTCGAATACAAAAATCTCGAAAAATTTCTAACTTTTAAAAAATTTAAATTTTTTATTACATTCGATAATTACGATAAGATTTCTTTTAAAAAATTAGGTTAGGTTAGGTTAGGTGTGCATTCTTAATTTTATTTTGATATTTTGTACACGAGATGTATATTCGAGATTTTTGTGTTCGAGATTTAGTATTCGAAATTTTGACGTTCGAGATTTTTGTTTTCGAGATTATGACATGGAACCGTTAATTAGATATATTTTAGATATATGAGCAATGATGCACAGGCTCAGTGCTTGCGCTAGGTACCAAGTGCCAAACACTCGAGCGTTGAGCATCAGTAGTAACGTTGTATGAATCTAACAGGGATTTATTTTAAACCTATCATTTTTAGATGTAATTTACAATAATATTGCAGTTAATCAAATGAAATTATGTGTACTTTCACATTGTGTATATAAAAAGCAATAAATAATACTGTAGGAAAACCTTTCTTATATAATATAATTTATATTATAAATTAATAAAAACAATAAAAAAAATTCTTGTTAAGCCAACTCCTTTCTATGAGATCTCACCTTTAGCCCTGATTACAGTGAAATTTTTACAGGTATTATCCGTGTCAGCAATAATAAGGGCAAAGGGCATATAATAAAACTAAGAAATAAGCAAAGCATGAGAAGAAATGGCACTTTTCAAGCAAATAAGCATTTGCTTATATCCGCCCTTTGATTATTACTATTTTTGGTGAAATCACAAATTCCTGAATCAGTTATTTTGAAAGAATATACTGTACACCAAGTTTGGATATTTTGCATTTTTGACTAATTATTTAAAGTTACATCAGTTTATACAAGAGATCAAACTCTCTTCGATTGATAACAGTTTCAATTGCGGTTAAATAAGTGAATGCCATCCAAGTGTTCATCAGTTAACCCATTAATATATAATTCACGAGAATTTTAATTTTTTGCAATCATTGAATTAGCGTTCAAATTATCCAATACTTACAGTTTTAATTATAAAAAATTTTAAGTTTATTTAATGTAAGAAAAGTACCAAATATTTCAAACATTTTTATTTATATTTGATTCATATCTTCTGAAATTGATTGAAAGCATAACTATTTTTCTTGCATTTTCGCTAATTCTCATAATTCCCTAATCTATGAAACTCATTGATAGACCCAAAGATTGAGACCGCAATCGATATATAATATAATATATATTCATATCATATAAGTTCAAGTTTTATAGTTTCTTCATTCAAATTAAACATTTTTTATAAGTTTTTATTTCATTTGGTTTACGATAGAGTATAAGCATTGAGAGCCTTCAGAGGGCCCTCTTTTATGACTTATTATTATGTAATTAAAAAATATGCGTAAAAATAAAAACAACTGATTATTGTATTTGAAAAGCGTTTAATATTTGTGTTTCATTTCAATTAATTTATAGTTAAATATGAATAATAGTCATAAACTTTACAATATTTTGATCGCAAATACTAATAAAAAACTATTGAATAGTAAAACAAGTGTTAAGTCAATTAAATTAATCGCAAATTAAGACAAAGCTCTCGAAGACATGAGACAGAGACCGATCAGAAGATACACAATTCGGGAAAGTATTCAAGTGATTGCCCGAAGAGCTGGTATTTATCGCATCCACGGCTTTGACTACAGGTATAAAAAGTGCTCAAAAACTTTTTTGATTGCATATGACAGCGGTGTTCAGGCTCGAGCTCGAGGGCCGAGCGTTTACTGAGAGCTAAATCAGAAAATTTATTATTTGATAGACTTTTTATTACACAAAATAAGTTTATTTTAAGCAAATATGAGATAATGTGTGCGATTCTATGTCTAAAGCGTTCAAAAAATGAGTTAATAATGAATTTTTCTCAAAAAATTGAAAACTTGTGAAAAAGTATGAAATTATTTGAAAATAAATGTAATAAGACTTTAAGCTCGGGTTTCCTCTCAGAGGCCATAAACTCGAGCCCAGGCTCACGCTCTCCACAAATATTAAATGCTCGAGCGTTGGACATAACTGTTTATCAGTGTATTTGATATAAAACTAATATCTCTTCTAATAGTACTTCAGAAAAATGTAAAATGAAGACTGAAATGATAGTCAATAACAAATCGGTCAAAAGGGTCAGTCGTCCGAAGCGTAAAGCCTTGAAACCAATTAAATTGGTTTTGAAGCTAAACAAGTCATCGGTTAAGAAGAGTATGGATTATGTGATACCCGAAGGAATGCTTCCCATCACTGATCCCATTGCTGGCAAAGTCTTGGACCGCATTATCTGTGTTTTCTATGTGGGGCAGAAGTTGTGTCATCTCATCAAATGGAGAGGTAGTAACAGATGTGATGTCTGTTATAGTAATGTCATAAACAAAAAGTTCCCACAAGTCGTGATTCAGTTCTATGAAAAGCAATTGGCTTTTAAGCAATAGTTTGTTTGTTACCAATTTTCATATTCATTTTGCTCTCATTTTTGTTTTAGTTAAAGGTTTAAATGCTTTTTCTGATTATATATTTTGAGTTCAAGTTTTGTTACGTTTTTTGTAATTACTGTCTATTTAAATCCCTTTTTAATTGTGTGTTCATTTAATATAAATATTTGTCACTTTAAAAACACTTTTTATAACTCAATTATGTTTTAGTTAAAGATATAATTGTTTTTCTGATACTATATTTTGATTTAAACGATTTGTTACTTTTTTTGTAATTACAGTTAATTTAACTTTAATTTTAATTATGCGTTAATTCAATATAAATATATATAACTATAAGAAATACTCTTTTTCGGAGCAAATTTTCTTTTATTTCAGATAATTCTCAAAAAACTAATTAGTTTTTCTCACAAAAAAGTTTATTTGTAAAAAAAAATTTTTTTTTATTTGAAAATTGAAAATGAAATCCATAAAAACTTTGATTTACTTCTAAATATGTTTATAGTTCTAAATGAATGACCATTTAATTTAATTATGATTTTTAATACCAGTCATGACTTATGTTTAATATGTATTTTGATAATAAATATTATAAACAAAAACATATTTTTGTTATATTTTTTAAGGAGAGCCCTAAATTTAAAAGTTGTTGTTAAAACACATGAAAGATGTCCTTTTTTCGTTCAAAATTTCGCAAATTTTCGGATTTTTCGGAAATTCGGAGACTCAGCAAAAAATGGCGAAAATTGGAATTTTCGGAACTTTAATATTAGCTCATTTTGCTTGGTATTACCTAATCGACGCTCATTTCATAGTTTACGAACATTTTGAGCGACACAGAAAAGTTATAGCTTTGGTAATGATATATAAAGTTAATAATTTCGGAGAAAAAAGTGAAATCATATCTTACAGTAAAATAATATATATTTTATTTAAAGTATCGAAATATGATTTTTAGTTTGGTTTACAAATTATGCATAAATGGCAAAAATAAATTGCAAAATATGTTGAGAGAACTCACATTTTCAAACTCAACCATAAGTAACATTTATTTTCATATTTTGTGGTAAACTTTCATATGATTTCATATCAATTACATTCGCATCAGAATTATCTCCAACACTGTTAAACATAAACCTAAACGAATGATTGAAACAAATTCGAGGCTTTTTCAAAGCGAGACTTATTAAGGAATCAATTGTTTTATGCGTTATATTCAGACCATTGAGACTTATATAGAAACGAATTGATTGTATTTTTTCACAATTATTAATCACTTCAATAAGTCCTGAATCTGTCACTGATAAAGAGCTTTCAGCGAAATTATTAATCGATATAGTCTTCAAATATTTCAATTTAGACAATGATTTCATGGTTTCATCAGTTATGCTGTGATTAGTATTCACTCGAATACAGATATACTTTAATTTTGGTAAATATTTGTCAATGTCTTTAAATGTGTGATCACTTAGTTTTGGATAATATAGTGATAAATGAGTTAATTGTTTACAATCTTCAAGTGATTTAACACTTTTCTGTTTAGAATTTTCTTCATTTTGTACTGGATTTTGAAAACTTTCTCTCGGATATAAACTTAAGTCTAGTTTTATCAGTCGTTTCAAATATTTAATAGTATTGAAGACTTTAAAAGCATTGTTTGAGTCGATACGAGATAAAGACAGTATTAAACACTTTAATTGACTGCAATTCAGAGCAAAACTTTTTAGGCTTTTTACAAATTGATTGTCGATCTTGTAGTGGGACATAAACTGCATTTTCTCTAAATTACTAAAATCTGATATTTGAATCATTGTATTTACTGGTGTTTGAAAAGTTTGATCATTTAAATCAATTTGGAAGTAAATGTTTAGAAATTTGAGTCTATTCTTATACTTATCCTTAAAAGTTTGTAAAGATTTTTCAACAGTATTAGAAAAGTTGTAAACAATATAAACATTTTTAAGTTTAGTCAACAAAAAGTCTTTCTCATTAATCTCTTTATTCATGGCATCGATTGTCAGGTTATTTACTGTTTCGAGATTTGGACAAAACTTCAATAATTGCTTATAATTTCCCGAAACAAAGCCAATGGATCGCAAATTTTGACCAAATTTTATCCCAAATTGTGTTACAGTTTCTTCAGTTGTATTTTTGAAATCAAATGTAATTTTCTTTAAATTATTGCAAAACTTTGTTATTATTTTCAAAATTTCTTCACTATTTTTAAGACCAAAACGAAAACAACTGATATCAATATTATTAATAAATTTACACTTTTTTAATACACTTTCAAATGCTATTAAATTGATTTCGATTTCATTGTTTGATAAACTTTTACACAAATTTTTCAACGAAACAGTTCTTTTAGACAAACCATAATATACTAAGATAAGTGATGTCTGTTCCCTATAAACACATCTTTGAAACTGTTTTGAAACGCATTCAAAAAGTATTTTCTCCTCAAATGAGAGAAAACTCAATAATACTTCACACAAATCGTCACAAACTCTATCACTAAATGAATCTCTTTGTAAAACAAACTTATTATCACTTATTTGTGTCATAATTAATGAAAAATATATAAATTACTATTTAATTAAAAGTAACAAAACATATATTTTATAATGAATTAATTCTTTAAACTAAAGCACAAGTTTTTCACATTAATCACAAAACTATAGTCATAGCTATGAATGCAATGGCATTAATACTGAACAGATACAGAAAACAGTTTTCTTAAGTTTCAAACTTTACTCTGACTGTCCTTTGATTAAAATTAAAACTTAATAATATCTAAATTAATCTGAACTTAAATAACTTATATATGATTTGACTGTATTAACGTCATCCATGTGTCAGCACGAAAGGTGTTTTCATTCTACTATTGAACTTACTGAGCACCGGCTGACCACAGCTAATAAAGATTTGCCACCTTTTAAAAAAAATATGAACAAAATTTTTATTTTGTTTGAAACAGACTTTTGAACATATGAGGTATTATTTAAAAAAAATTCTTTAATGTATTTTAAGCTAAAATAAAGAGTTGTTGTTATAGTTAGTTATGTTATAATTTCTCTTAAAGAACTGCATTCTTTAGTCATAAATCTTTAAAATTACGTTAAAAGAAGTTTAAATTTGAAATAATGATTCATATGTTTAAAACAAATTAAAAATTGGAACCGAATTAGCTTGAATTCTAGTTCCTGGCTTAGGGATTTAGTCGTGGGGGTTAGTGTTAGAGCTTGCTTTGTGGACACTGGTCAGTCAAAATATATTATAAAAATAAAATGTCTCTAAAAACCTAAACACCTGTTATTCACTTTGAGTTAATCCAGAGTTAATCCGAAAAATAGAAATCTCTATCAGTCTTAATAATGTAAACTCTTTTTTCATATATTAAGGAACACTTATAAATGTTTTATAATTTTAATACAGGTGTCATACAGTCCAATACTGACCATAAGAATAACAGGTGTTTGGATTAATTCAGCTTTGAGTCAATACTAATACAGAAAAATCATATGATATATAAACTTAAGTTCACATAAACTTTAGTTATTATTGAATTTTGAATTTTAACAATCAGTACAACACATCCTTTAAAAGAAAGACTTAAAGTTTCAAAAATTCTGAAATAAATAAACTAAATTATAACTTAATTAATTGTCGTTAATTATGACACAAATAGGTGATAATAAGTTTTACAAAGAGATTCATTTAGTGATAGAGTTTGTGATGATTTGTGTGAAGTATTATTGAGTTTTCTCTCATTTTCAGACAAAATACTTTTTGAATGCGTTTCAAAACAGTTTCAAAGATGTGTTTATAGTAAACAAACATCACTTCTAGTGAATAGAGATATTTTATTTCAAGAAATGGATACTCTGGAAAAATTACGTAAAAATTATTCAAATATTGAATACGATATCAATATTATTGTATTTGAAAGTGTATTAAAAAAGTGTAAATTTATAAATAATATTAACATAAGTTGTTATCGACTTAAGAATAGTGAAGAAGTATTGAGAATAATAACAAAGTTTTGCAACACATAATTGAATGTTAAAAATATACATAGAATCGAATGTTTGCTTAAAATAAACTAATATTTTTTGTAATACAAAGTCTTTAAAATGATTAAACTTTTCTCAATTTTTATTTGAATATAAAACTTAACTGAATATCCTCTGCAACCATGCAATTATTATTTAATTTATTTGCAATTAATAAAAGTTTGCACTAAAACATATCTGTAAAAATTATATCAAATATTTTTAATGGCTATCACAGGCGTCATCCTATACACCTGTTATTTATTTTGAGTTAATCTTAAAGAGAAATTTCTATCAGTTCTTAACTATCTTTCAAATCTCTTATAATAAAAATCTTGAATAAGTACCCAATTGAATAGCATTTATAAATCATTGAAAGCTATGAAAGTGAAAAAAGTGCTTTTGATTATGGACTGAATAAAAAAACACATTATTTTACGGGTTCATAACAGAAAGTTATGTAATACATTTATAGCCGGTTCACAGCTTGTGAATAAACTGTAGACACATTTGGTTCGCTATAATGTAAAACTAATATTAAAAGCTTGACTTATAATAAAATATACATAACTTGCTTATAAAACAACTAAACAACACATTTAGTGAAAAATTTTTCACTTTCAACCCATAACTATAACAAAGGATATCTTTATTAAGTTTGTTCAACAGCATAAGCATTCAAAGGACTATTTTAAAAAAAATATAAAATTTTATAACAATTAACTCTTTCCTGTAAAACATTTCTAAAGGTTAGCGTACTTTTGCCAAAAAATAGTGAAACATAATAAACATATTAAATAGTAATCACACATACTATGAATATTTTCAAACAATTAACATAATGAATATTTTTTGCTTATGTTATACGCGAACAATAGTTAACTAGAAATATGAAATTATAATAACACGTAAGTCAGCGATAATTAATGTTCATTATTATCATTATAACTGTCCATATCCTGAAAATTTATTTCAAAGATTTTTAATACACGTTATAATAAGCCATATTAGGGTCAATTTAAGAGACTAATAGCGCAGCACATACTGTATGACTGCAGTAATGTTAGGAAAAAATCTATTTTTTAACGAAGCGATGAATTTGGGCCATGGATTCAACGATAAGCGCAATGATTATGCTTACAATATTAGGACACTAATGAATAGCTTAATATCCTCCTCATTGTCATACAATAGGTATTAGCTGAATGACAACAATCACAGATAACATCTATTTTTGCGTTTCATTAAAAAAAGTTGTGTTTACCTTAATTTCAATTTCAATTATTACACAATTTTTTCCATTAGATATAATTTAATTTTTAAAGCAGTTAATGTTCATTTAGCCTAAAATTGTTGATCGCAATGAATTAATATCTAGTCCTGAATTAGTGCTGTTATTAATATTACTTTGTTATCTAATGGATGCAAATATTATTTTAGTAATATTGCTATCAATTTCAACAATCTTTTCATCTGTGTTCGCAAGTATTAAACCAAAATATTAACATTTGCTTACCTTGTAATTTGAGATTTATAGTCTTAAAAACTTTATTCTCTTAACTCTAAAAATAATTTAGACTCATTTTTATGATACACTTTTTTAATCTATAATCTGTTAATCGGATTAAAACATTTTTATAAGCTAATTGTGATTGTGTGTATTTAAAAATATTACAACTAGTTAAAGCGAAAAAATTACTATATTTTTAGTAAAAATATTTTATTTGATCTTCAATTGATATAGTGGTGGATAACTCTTAGAAATGTTTCATCAAATTCCATAGATTTTAATAGACTGATAACTTTTATAGATTTCCAAGACTGAAAAGTTTTTGCTTACAAAATCACATAAGATCGTGATTTACAACAATCCCTTTAAACATAAGTTAATAATACAAATTATTTCAGTTATAGTGAATTAGGTTATACAGTGTAGTGAAAACATGCTTTACAGCAATGAAGAGTTGAGAAAATTATATAATATTTATGATGTTTAACTTGTATTAATTTACTGTTAGTAATATAGTAAAGTTTTGACTGTTTCACTGAGGTAATCAAAATACAAAATTTTAAATATCTGATATGTTTTCTCATACATATCCGTCTCTATCTCTAAACAATATGAATACTTTGACATACAATTAAAATCATACAAATCCTGTGCAACACTTTTTACATGAAAAAATTTTTAAGTCACTTTTTATATCAATAAATCAGTCGGTAATCTACTACTAAACTCTGGTCCGTCATGTTCTGTAACAACTCTAATACCGGGAACACCGAATGGATCCGTTCAGTCAATGAAAGGCACCTGTTATTCATCTCTAACGTGTCGACAACAAGGAGGTGTACCTATAGGTCGATGTGGTGTTAGTAATGTTTGCTGTGTTTGTAAGTGTTATGCCATAAACAAAAGATTATTACAAATAAAACAAAACTTTCTGACCAGTTCCGCGCACTTGTGGAGGAATAGCGGCTCATAATTCGACATACTTTACAAACCCGGGCTATCCCTCAGCTTTCAACGGGTCCAACACTTGTACACTAACTATACATCGAGTGCCAGGAGTTAACCGTATTTGTCAACTTAGGTATAAATTATTAATTGTTTAAAAGAGAATCAAAATTACAAATCTATTCATATTTTCTGAAGACTTGATTTTGTGGACTTCGAGTTAGTCCGACCTAACAATGGAAACTGTGAATCAGATCGCTTTATGGTTTCGGGACATAATCTCAATTCAGTTGTGCCACAAATTTGTGGTTATAATACAGGACAACACAGTATGAAGTTCTCAATTCATTTTTTAATTTAATTTTTATTTCAATTATTACTTTTACACTAATTCCGCGATAAAGTGAACCCACGATATAGTGAAACAATAACCCCATATACCTATCAGAGGGATTCACTATATCGAGGGGTTATTTTATTATTATTATTATTAATTTTTGTTAATTATAGTGTATGTGGATGTCGACGGAGTAAATGGTCCGTTCATTCTCAATATGCGAACTGAGGGTCCGGGACAGAGACGTTGGAATGTTCTCATCTCACAGATTGAATGCTTGAATCCTTCAAGAGGTTCATTAACTTCTAAGTTGTAGAAAATCTCTTAATAACTAATCTTTAGTATAAACTTTATCTGCACTTAAAATATGTATATTTTGGGAAAACTTTACAAAATATATTATTGATTATCATAATTATTGTAATACTATTAGTATTATAATAAAGATCTTCATTAACTTATTCTATATTTAAATAGTTTTAAAAACTTAATTATTAAGAAACTAAACAAATCATAAAAATATTATTTAAAATTGAAAGATTAGTATATTTTCTAAAATTTTTTGCTCACAAATATTTATTTATTTATTTAAAAATATTTTTTGTCATTAATTTGGTTCCAATGACAGCTCCGCCCAATTGTCTGCAATACTTTATGGGTCCGGTGGGAGAGATAATGAGCTTTAACTATGAAATACTACAGCAATCAATCGCTAACATAAACACCATTCCAAGCCAAAATGTATACCAATTGCCTGACTATCAGTTCCAAGGAGTGGGTTATATGAATAATTTGGACTATACTTTATGTTTCCGTAAAGAGCAGTACTATTGCTCGCAAACATATTCCGTAACTAACTATTCGAATCAATTGCAAACACTTAACGATCAGGTCTTCAGTGTTAGGAATCCTCAAGTGATTGAAGGATATGCAGGAACTGGTATTTTAAAGTGTTCTCAAGACTATCTACTCTTGAGTGGAAGACGTCTTTGTGGTTATCGCATGAATGCTAATGCTGTCGATCAGAATCTGCCTTCTTCTGAGTCAGTCACTGATGAGGGGTAACAATGATTTGCATTCAATTATTTGATTAATAGGAGAAAAAAGTTTATTTTCTAATCTCTAAAGTTTTTTATAATAATAAGTAATAAATATATAATAATATATTCAATAATCTCATAACAGATGAAATATTGAATGAAATGATTTTTTGTTTTTTATTTAAACTTGAGTTCGGGTCCATTTATGGCACGGTTTGTGAGTAATGATAGAGACAGTGGTCGAGGTTTTAAACTGAGATATAAACAGAATCCGTGCGTAACTCTATTACAGTCATCACAATCGCCACCAATTCCTCAAACAGGGCGTCGATAGTAAGTAAGTATTAATTAATATCTGAATTAAAATACAAAATGAAACTTTAATTTATTCCTAAAAGTGGTTCTCCTGTTAAAGAAACGGCTGAGACGTCGACTCCACTAGAGTTTGAACGAACAACAACTCCACTTCTTATTTTTGGCCATAATTTATAACTTTTAGTAAAACTTTTTTTCCTCAATAACTATTTATTTATTAAAACTCTTCATATCTGAGAAAAATTTTTCGTAAATAACTTATATTTTAATAATTATTTAAACTTTTATATTATTTGTTTATTAATATAAATACTAATCAGAAACACATTAAAAATAAAATTTTAATTAATTTAGATTTTGGTCAATACATGAACTGAATTAAACAAATTGTGTAAAACTTTGAACTGATCTGTAGTGCACTCTGTTATCACTCATTTATATCTTTTATGATATAATGTTTTGTAAACAATACTAATATTACTTAAAGTGTTGCATAAAAAACACGTGTTTTTCAGTCATTAATTAGTTTTTGTTTTATTGAAAAAAAACAATTTAATCATTCATTTTCATTCATTTTCAGTTTTTTAATTATTATTGAAATTAAACCTCAAAAATGTCTTCAATTGAAGGAAAAGATAATAATAAGAAAGTAATGAAAAGTAATAACAAATGAAATAATGAAATGAAAGTATTGTTTAATTGTTGTTATAATTGATGTGATTTTGAAACAAAATATAAATGAAGTCTTAATCAACACATTAATTGTGTTCACAAACAGATCAAGAAATACGAGTGTTTTTGGCCTAAATGTTGATAAAGTTTTGGACAAAACAGTCATTTAAAAAGACGTGAATTGATTCATACTTTAGTCAAACCCTATGTCTGTGTTTGGCCTCATTGTGAACAAAGTTTTATAACAAATGCAAACTTAAAAAGCCATCAATTAATTCATTTAAATGTTAAGCCATTTAAGTGTGATTTTAAAGATTGTAATCAAATGTTTAGACATAAGAATGCTTTGAAAAGACATTTAGATTACAATCAATTTTATTGTAGTTTTAATAATGAATGCAAACAAACATTTGTCACTTCAACAGAACTCAAAACACATATTCGTTACAAACATACGAATGAAAAGCCATTTAAATGTGATTTTAATGACTGTAATAAAAAATTTGTTCAATCCTCTGATCTGAAGAAACATTTGAAAACACAAAAAATAATAAATAATTTCAAATATTGTAAAAGACTCGAAAATAAGACGAATTCTACATAAAAAATATTAAACGAAAAATGTTTGATAAACGGAATTCATTCTCAAACCTGTTAATCATTTTCTCATTTCTCACATTTTTCTTAAATAAAAATTTTTTACGTTTTAAACTTAATAATAATTATTATAACTATAACTATATTTTATTATTGAATACAAATATTATATTTTTAATTAATAAACTTTTATTCAAATTTAATCCAAACTTTTAAATGATATATATTTCTGTTTATAAATAGTCTTTTGTTATGAAAACTTATGCTATAATTAAACCCAAAAACAGTTTCTCTATAATTATTGAATCAATTTTTCTGTAAATGCGGAATATATTTGTTATTATCTCGTTCTTGAGATCCAATGCAGGACCTGTTGCATGCGTTGAAAGATTTACTGAATTAATAACAGTCCAACACTTTATAACACTAACTATAATGAGACCTCAAGTCTGTAGTGAAGAGAATTTTCGGTCACAGCCAACAGACTCACAAATGAATGGTTTCTCTCCCGTGTGTTTCCACTTATGTGTCTTTAAAGGCGTCGGTTGTGTGAAAGACAATCGCACTGAGACCACAAACACTTGAATGGTTTCTCACACGTATGTGTACTCTTGTGGTTCACTAATCAGCGCTTAAGAGGACGTAAAGTGAGATCCATTGCAATCACACCTTTGAATATATTATTATAAAAGTTTAGATTTTGTTTTAATACAAGTATTGCTTTAATTAGAATCTGTGTTAAGGTTCTCATGAGGTTTCTCTCCCGTATGGCATCGTTTGTGTGTTTAAAAAATAAACTGTAATTATAATTGAGAAGTAGGTCTTCATTGACTTCTCTTTTAGATTCAATTGTTATTGGATTTGTTGTCATAATTGTTTCCCAATTTCTTTTACTTCTTCGCTGTTTTGTCGCATCCATTCCTTCATCGGTTTTAATCGGACCTAAAAATATAATTTTAAAAAATTAAATTTTATTCCAAATTAAATTTACAATACTTTTAAATTTTTAAACAAAACCAAAAATGTTTTTTTGATGAATAAGTATTTGTTAAACAATATGAAAATGCAATAACTTTTATTCAACTTCTTGTACTTTAATAAAAATAATTATTTATTAATAATTTATAAATTAGAAAATCAAACATAATATTAATTAATACCTGCTTTGAGAGCAATAATAGTCAGTGATGGCAAACGATAAGTGTGGGCACTGGGCGTGGGCTGGACCCGGGCGTTGAACCTTGGGCGCTGGGCGTCAAATCGTTTAGTAACCAATTAAAACATTGTTAATATAATTGACGTAATTCAAAATAATAAAATGCAAATGTAGTCATCTTGGGTGCGGGCAAAGTGTTGGCAGAAGTGTGTACAAAAGAAGTCCAGGGGTTTCAAGACTCATTTATTTTCAGAGACTATTTTTTGAAAGTAGGAAAATATTCATAAACTTTACTGAATTAACGCCCGGTAAACGCCCGACGCCCGCTTTTAAAACAAGGGCGCGGACGTTTATTTTTACCCTGGCGTGAGCCCGAGCTTTGGGCGCCAAATTGCACCCGTGCCCGGGCGCTGCCATCACTGATAATAGTCACATATTTTCCCATAAATACTGATTCATCACTAGAAGCAAGTCTTCCACCACTGCGTGTGTATAACCGACTAATTGCACTCTTTATTCAGTTTTATTATTGAGTAAAAAACTGTCTTTTAATAGCCGTATGTTTTGCACAACTTTGTGATCGCGTTCACAACCAGTTAACCAGTTGTGGACCCAATTGTGACAACTCTTCAACTCTTCTCTCTTCTAAACCTAATCTTATTTTACTTAAGTTTCCGGTATTTCAATGTTTGACTGTTATTCATATTTGAGATAAACATTACGTCAGAGACGAAACCAATTCGGAGAATAACTCATTTCTGACCAAAAAATCAGTTTCACAGTTCACTTCAATTATGACCGGTTGTGAACACCGATCAGTCCTTCACATGTGTCTCCACTCTATTCAATACAAATTATTATAAAAATTAATGCATTTATAGTGTATTTAATTTTTTTAATGACAGAAAACAAAAGTTTTGAAACTTTATTAAAAACCACAAAATACCCAAAATTAACTCAACTTTTTCTCTCCATTCACAGCACTGTTTGACTGTCTCTGCTCTCAATCAAAGTTCCGCTTTTTCAATGTCCTGTTCTTGTCTTTCAAGTGCTTTTCGATATAAGGAAAACACATTTCTATTGAAATGCATTAATAAGTTTATAAACAAATCATTTGAATGACTATTGAATGCATTCAACACTTACACTGATTTTGGTCTCATTTGATCCAAATGTGTATCACTTGAGTGAATCTCTTTATTATAATAGTATTTAATTTGAATAATATGTTAAACAGATTAAGAGATGACAACATTTTTGTATTAAATTATAGTTTAATTTGATTTAAATTAATGTCTATATTTATGAAATGAATTGTAATTGACGTGAAAATGTTTTCATATATTGCCCATAAATTACGTTATTATAAACACTGACTATATCTGAACCACTTTCTAGGAGTTTTGTTCAATATTTTGGTTTAAATTATATTTTAATACTTTTGATGATTAAAATGTTTCATTTATTCAATACTTTAATTAAAATATCATTCAATAATTATTTTGTGAAGTCAATTAAACTCAAGTTTATATTCATTTCATAGAAATAAACCATTTATTTAAAACTTTGAAGTCATGTGTAGTGCACTCTATTATTAGTATTTAATAACTTTTATGACATAATGTTTTGTACCAAATATTTTATTACATAATAAACACTTGTTTTTCAATCATTTGTTTGTGTTTTTGTCAAAAACTATTAAATCATTCATTTCTATGAGTTTTCAGTTTTTTAATTATTATTCAAATAAAACCTCAAAAATGTCTTCAATTGAAGGAAAAGATAATAATAAGAAAGTAATGAAAAGTAATAACAAATGAAATAATGAAATGAAAGTATTGTTTAATTGTTGTTATAATTGATGTGATTATAAAACAAAATATAAATGAGATCTCAATCGACACATAAATACTGTTCACAAACAGATCAAGAAATACGAGTGTTTTTTGGCCTAAATGTGGACAAAGTTTTGGACAAAACATTAGTTTAAAAAGACATCAATTAATACATACGGGAGAAAAACCATATGTCTGTGTTTGGCCTCAATGTCAACAAAAATTCTCATCAAATGCAGACTTAAAAAGCCATCAATTAATTGATTTAAATGTTAAGCCATTTGAATGTGATTTAAAAAATTGTAATCAAATGTTTAGACATAAGAATGGTTTGAAAACAGATTCTTTAATTGTTTGAGAACTGAAACCACTCAAATGTGATTATAATGAATGCAAACAAACATTTTTTACTTGAACTCAACTCAAAACACACATTCGTTACAAACATATGAAAGAAAAGCCATTTTATTGCGATTTTAATAATAAATGTAAACAAAAGTTTGTGACCAAAAGAGAACTCAATGAAGACATTGATCGCAAACACGAATGAAAAGCCGTTCAAATCATTTGAAAACTCATCAAAACAATTAATTAATTGAAATATAATTCAATAATTAATATAAACTCTGAAACAATTGATTTAACTTAAACTCAAGTATAAAAGAATGGATAATAAGAAGAAATGTGTTCTCAAAGAAGTTTTAAAGCAATAAAAAATGTAGTGATAAATAGAATTAATTGTTGTACTTATAAATTATTATTTTCTTATGACATGAATTCAATTTATATTATTTGTTACAATGAGTTCTAAATTTTTATACACCCTCTCACTTATTCAATGAATAATTAGATCAGAAATGAAAACTATGTATTCAAATGTTTATATAAAAAATATTAAAATTACAAAAATTGGTGAGTCTGGTGCTCTCACGTAAGCCTAGGAAATACTGTTCTCTTATTGTTTGTCTGTTATCATTCGCAATGGTTGGGAATGATTAACACTTTTTGAGAAACAATTTTATTTTCTTCAGCTTAATATCAATTCATTGCTCAGCCAATGTTTTTTACTAATATGCATATACTGTATATTAATGCGAGGACTTATTAACATTATATAAGAAACAATGAAAGATTTGGAGCACTGAGGGCTCGAACCCGGGCCTACGAGGCCAAAGTCAGCCATCTTGACAGTTGAGCTGTACAGACTCACTTGTATGTCAATATAATAATTTCTTATTTTAACTTTAATTTTATGATAATTTATGACAGAATTAACCCATTTATTACTTAATGCATTATAGGAAGAGTGGGTCAGAAAAATCTTTCAAATTCGCTATTTTTTGAAAAAAGTTCAAAAGTGCGTTTCCTATAGTAATTAATTATAAGTTAAGTGATTTCATAACATTTTCATATTTGAAGCCTATTTATGCAAATTTTCAAAGAATTATAAATTATAACTTAGACAGAAATTATTTTTTGAATTCTGTTTTTGTCTCATTATAAAGATATCACTAAATGATTGCTATTTTAAAGACTACAGTGAATTGATTTTTAAAAATTTTATGCAAAATGTGTAAAAATGACCAAAATTTGAGAGCACTCAAAAACACACGTTTGACCCACACTATGCCCTTTGACTTTTGCAAGTTTTTATTGAGATATAAAATTAAATTCATAGCTAATGAATGAATAACACATTTATTAATGCAAATCACAATTTATTTGAAACTATTAAGGAATTATTTTTTATTACATTTTGTTAGAGTTTTTGAACTAAAGTTCAGCAAAGAATATGTCTCACAATAATTAAAGTCTGAAATAATTAAATCTTAAGTGGAATTTTATTTTTAAATACTACATAAAATAAATACTAATCATTATTTTGTGTCCCTATCTGTCGATGACATCGTCCTCGCTCTCAATGATTACTTTGTATTTATAATTATTGTGTAAAAGACTGAAAATGTCGCCACCGCTCAGCTTTTGGGTCATGTCTTTCTTCATTATTTTGGGACAATTGTTGCCATCATTTGAATAATAGAAAACCGGATTCACGTGTTTCTAATCAGTG
This sequence comes from Nanhermannia elegantula, assembly GCA_034699485.1. Classification (NCBI taxonomy): domain Eukaryota; kingdom Metazoa; phylum Arthropoda; class Arachnida; order Sarcoptiformes; family Nanhermanniidae; genus Nanhermannia; species Nanhermannia elegantula. Next base: position 1,732 of record JAQGCH010000308.1, on the reverse strand, counting down.
AAAAAACAATATTTAGTTATCATTTATATAAATGTAATAAAAAGTTATATTAAATGCTAAACAGTCTCAAAAACCGGTATTTATAGTGAATATCAATAGAAAGCTATTGAAAATGAATTATTTATTTAGCATTTAATTAAGAATAGAATCAAACGAATAGTAAGTCAGACACAGACCGAAGTCAAGAGAACTCCTCTTTCGGTGACTTCAATGAAAGCGTGATTTCGCGACACTTTCTTGTCATTGCACTGAAAAAGACAAACCATTAATGAATTCAATTAAATAAATGTTAACAAAAACTAAACCAAAGTATAGATAACTTTAATACCAATTAGTTATGAAAATCTCACTCCAAACCCATGGAATGGGATTAGGATTAACTTCCAGACCATGGATAGGATTGGAGTTAAAATAGTAATGTTTTTCATCACTAATAATGTAATAATCAATACAAACATTTGAAAAACTGATTAAACAAGTAATTGTCGACAGAAATGACAACAAAACTAAACAAATATAAGAACTGAATAGACATTAATGGGTATGAATGGGCGCACATTAGTGGTGAAAAATATTGCAATTTTTAACCCCAATGCCATCCCATGGGAATGGAAGTGAGATTTTGATCTGTGGTGCACATAATGGAAATGCATATCACGTACATCCAGAAGCCGTCCCCTCCCGAGTGTGGTCTTCCCAGTGTTGAGTTCGACCACTTGTTTATGACCCACATCTAATCGTTTGAGAATAACTTTCATATTTTCAACTTTGGCTCAATTGTTGAGCAATTTATTTGATAATTAATTAATTATTAGTTAAATTCAAATATTTGAAGCACTAATCAAATGGATAGAGAAATACCGCAAAAGAGAGCCACTATTTGTGTGGTATTTATTATAAAGTGTTGTCAATAATAATAACTGTTTTGTAGAAATAGATGACTCTTACATGACATCTGTTACTGAATGTCAAACTTTTGCTACAATGTTTGACATGTGGGTCAATAAAGTAACACTTGATTAGGCACGTACTGGCGCAGTGGTCTAGGCATTGGCTCATTATTGAACAGGGAAGGGCGCGAGTATTGACCAACCGATTCCAAAAAATATTTTGATAGCATAATTGTGATGTCATAAGGTTACTAAAAAATCCATATAAAAAATGCTGACCTGTATATGCGTCATATATATAACATTAAAAATTAGATTTTCCATTGAAATCAACGCTAATGAAAAAAGTAAAATATCTTCAAAAATATTTGGTTTAGAATAAATATAAGTAAATTTTGGAATCTTTTACGAAAAATTAAATATAAACTGAGTTTAAATTTTTTGATTTCGAATTATAAAGCGGTATAACCTTTAAACCAGAATAGAGCTTTTTATTCATTAATTCTTATGTAAAAATTTATATAAATTCAATATAATGTATTTCAATGGTAAATCTAATTTTTAATGTGTTATATATATGACGCATTGCAGGTCAGCATTTTTTATATGAATTTTTTAGTAACCTTATGACATCACAATTATGCCATAAAAAAAATTTTAGAATCGGTTGGTCAATACTCGCGCCCTTCCCTGTTGAGTTTAGAGTTCACACAGTCCACTAAGTGGCTGTGGGTTCGAGTCTAACTGTATGTCAATAAGATTTTGCAAGGCTAGCATAGACTAAGCGGCCCAACTTAGGGTACTTTAGTACTCTTAACAGGGCTGCAGATTAGCTGGAGATA
>JAQGCH010000307.1:0-26325 GCA_034699485.1 Nanhermannia elegantula | reverse complement strand
AATAATTATATTATATTATAATAAATATTAATAAAAGCAACACATGTATGAAATGATTCGTTTATTAAATAATTTATGACATCACTGATGAGTCACTATTTGATTCACTTTTCAAATATTTTAGTTTTGTTTACTATCTATTCGTTATATTAATTATTAATTACACAGAAGTCGTGCCAAAAATCATGTCTTTAAGCGTTTTGAGAGTTTGTCCCAAAAGTTTGATTCAAAGAAATATAAATAAATGGATTGCTTTGTATCGAAACTTTCAAAACCAACCAAATGATAGCAATTTTGACGAAGAATCGGAAGATAATCACAGAAAACATGAATTGAAAGAACCGATAATAAGACTATATGCAGAACACATCCCGACAACAGTTACACAAAAAGTTGCGCTCACTTTAGGCTCTGCTTTAACAGCAATTACGGACCCATTTCGTGACGGTATTAATAGATATGACTTTCATTGCTTAGAATAACTATTTATATGATTGACTCAGATATGGTGGCAGTCTTTGGCGAAACAACAGGTCATTTGGCTCTTAAGACTATTTATGAAAAAATGTGTAATGATAGTGAAGGCAAACAAATACTTGAAGACAAGCCTAGAATTAATTCAAAAACAGTCAACATTCAAAAGTTGGCCACACTTCCAAACGGGACTTTTGGCAGAGAATACTATCACTTTTTGACTAACAATGTATTTATTAAATATAATTTATCAAATGTATGACATAATCAATCCATTTGAATAGAGGGTCACACCAGACAGTCGTCGATCCGTCCAATTTGTAGATGAGGTTCAATTAGCGTACGTTATGCAGAGGTATCGTGAAATTCATGACTTAGTGCACACTCTATTAGGAATGCCCACTAATATGTTGGGCGAAGTGGTCGTCAAATGGGTTGAAGCCATTCAAACAGATTTGCCGATGTGTTGGTTGGGAGGACTTTTCGGTGCCGTCAGATTAGCTCCAAAACAAAGAAAAAATTATGTCAATACCTATCTTCCGTGGGCTTTGCGTTGTGGTCATGAGTCTAAGCCATTGATGAATATCTACTTCGAAAAGAGATTTGAACAAAATATAGAAGACTTAAGAAAAGAGCTTAATATTCCTTCAATACCTAGAATTTCATAGTATAGGCTTTCGCTTATATATTTTGATATACCATAAGTAGAATGTGATTATGCAGAGCCCATACCTTATGTATCAAATTTCAATAAATTCAATTAATTTGTAACAACTATTTAATACCATTCATACCATGTTATTATGTAAGATAAGTGTTCATTTCTTAATGAGACTCTAGTCTGACCACCAATAGGTCCCTCAGGTATAGTACTTTTGAAGTCTGCGTCCACAAAAATTGGTTCTGTGTTTAGTTTTGCTGCCAGTCCTTCAATATCTCGATAGTTCCATAAATTACTATTGGGATCATTTTTGAATCCGAACGGCTGTCTCTATTCGTATAAATTACTTAAATATAACTTAATGTTCATTACATTAATTGGAAAAATGGAAAAGAGATGCATAAAAGAGATGCATAACTGTCACTATATTTATCATTTTTAGATCTGTTCGGTTTTGTATTAAAATTTTTTCTTTAATTAACTGAAACTTTAATGTAAGTAAAGTGTGAAACCTTCTCAGTCTTACGGATGACACCAATCAAATCAATTTCATCATCTGTCTGTCCTTTAAGTCTCATATTCTGATTGATTCGTGACCTATGAATCCAACCGCGATTCACAAGAATTCTAATATTTCTATCCTTCACAAGAAAAGGTGTTATAACATAAACGCCGACATTGTCATTAGATTTGGTCGAAAAAATACCACCACTTTTATGATCAGTTTGTGTTGACTTCACTAAAGTTCGCGGACTTATAAACATTTCTTTGGAATTATCGAACTTTCCTCTGAGTCTCACTTTTCTATATTCCAATTCTTGCAATTCATTTAAACTATTATTAAATAACAGAATATTCTATTTTTTGCCAATTTTCTAATTCAAAGACTTACTCTTCAGGAAAATCAATGGCCGGCTCTTTAACGAGTTGATCCAAACGGTCGATGAGGTCCAGTTTCCACTGTCTTCTGTAGACCTGCCAACTGCCCAAACATAGGGTCGATATTGGGATTGCCTTTAATTCAATTAATTGTTAGTTTCATTTCATATGCAATTAAATACATTTAAATACCAATAATAGATATGAAGACAATTTCGAAGACTTCGAACTTTTCGTGAGAATAGACTTTGAATATTGACTTCTTATGGCATTGTTTTTATAGAATATATTTTTATTATTATTTATGTAATAAACGAATAGTTTGTTTTTGTTATTATTAACATAATTAACATAATAACCAAAATGTCTTATTTTGTTAGAAATCATGACTTAATTGTTTTCCTAATAATTACGTGAATTGTATTATAATTTAAATAATTTTTAAATCAATGTTTCATTGAAAACATAAATGCCTTAACATGTGATTCGCAGAGTCTCTACATTTTCGGACTTAATCTAAAGTGAGTGCCGGCTATGTATAAAAAATGAAACATATCCTATATTTTCAATTTTTTAATAATTTCTCAAAATGTTGTTTTGTATTTAAATAAAAAATAGCATTTTTCATAGCATTAAATTCGTATGAAAATTAAAATAAATTATCTACTTAAATAATCAATTTTTATGGAACCTATTGCATTACAAGCACCTCAATTAAGCGACCACTTCAGTCTAAAAATTTAGAAACTTATCAATTTTTACTATTTATTCGAATATTTTCCAAATAATTGAGTATTTAAGAAAACATTTTCTTAAAGAAAACATTAAAATTCAATTAAAAATTAATTGTTCAAAGTAAATATATAAAATTTGTTTGAATTAGCGAAGAAATTCATTCATAATAATCAGATTTGGCATATAAATATAATTTTTACTCCGAATTTTGAATCAGACCAAATAGGTTCAGAAATATCTTAATTTATATTGTCACTTTACTATATTGGGGTTCACTATTGATAGGAATGACTGAAATGCGACCAAGAAATTTGGGCACAGGGGTGGTCGCTTAGCACAGCTTTTAGTGCAGCTATTACTTAACAAAACTTTATTTCCGATAAATTATTTTATTGCAAATTTTTAGTAATTTAATTCATTCATTAATTAATGGGTTTTCATGTTCTAAATACGAAAAATAGAGGCTCTGGTATTTGTATGCAAAGCAACTTTATTTTTCACATAAATATAATGAGATTCAAAGTCTAGTCTTGTCTACAATTCTAAGAATAGTAGCAATACTTATCGCATAATTCATTTTCATGTCAAACATTTGAAGGACTTTAAGGTTTTATCAAATTATTTAAAACATTTAAAATGAAGTTCAGAATAAGTAAAATATAGAGAAGTTTAGCATTAATTAAAATCGTTATCTTATATGAAATAACAGTTTTACATAAGTTTCAAATCATATCAATGTATAAGTCATAGTAAAAGTTTAGCACAAAATACAAACATTTCTGTTCTTTAATAGCATTTAAAAACAGTTTAAACAATAAAAAAATTAATATTTTAAAGCTTTGGTTGAAAACCACATTTAGACCACTTTAGCTCTCATTGGTTTTGTCGATAACCGGCTCATATGTAGTCGAAGTTAAGAATATCTAAAGAGAAAACCAGAGTTTGTTCGCATATAAAAAGTTTGTTTGCATATAAAAAGTTAAATTTTATTTAATTGTAAAATATATTTACGTTTATGTTATTCTCTGATTTCTTGATGACATGCTCTTTCTTGATATATTGTTTGCCATCAACTGTTATGATTTCCTCTTTAGTCCCGTTATAGTTAGGCGGGTATTGAGAGGTCGAACTGTTGAATCTTTCGAACATATTTTTGGTCATTTCTGAGAATTTGAATAAAAGTTTTACAATTTATGATTAAATGTGAGACAAGAATACCTTCAAACTGTTGCCTCATTCTTGTGAAAAACCTATCGAAGCCACCGCTGTGTCCGAATTGGTTTGGATTGAAAAAAGATGGAAATCTTCCGCCGAATGCAACCGACCCGTCGTCAGGATTCACGTCAACTTCCATAACATCTGTGTTCTCATCTTTAGTTTCAGTCTTTTCTAAATCAACTTTATTGCGATCGCCGTTCACTACGACTGTGCTCTCGTTTTGATAACCACTGCCTTCTCTTTCTATCTGTCGTTTACTTCTGAAAAGAATGCTTCCGATTGCAAACTGACAAACAAACAAACTTAAGATCACAATCACTAATGTTTGACGCATTTTATTATAGCTTTCCTTTACATATATAGAAATCAAATTTAAAATTAGAGACAATACGAGTGCAGTACGAGAGAAAGTTTTATAATGGTTTGACTCGTTTACTGATAGCTGTTTTATATCTAACGATAAGTGAGTCAGTTATTAAGTATTTCTTAACTATTAATAAAACTCTCTCTTATGGATTATTTTTTGAGTCAACTGATTAATTGGTTAGAACTGGAGATGAGTGCAAAATAATGCGATCATTTCAATGACTATCGCATGAGTAATAAATGTAAAAGCATTTCGTGTTAAAAACTTGAATCTGTGCAAATGATGAGTACTTTTACAGACTATTTGTGGTATTGTAAGCTTAGTTTCAATATAGTCAGCAAAACATAGTTTCACAGTTAGTTACCGGTGTGATAGCATCCTGTTATTGCCTTTACTTCCTGTCTACTCTTTTAATTCCTATTCGACAAACTCTAACCTGACGTGCAATTTGAAACATCGCCTATATCTCCTTCAATTTTATTATTATTATGTATACATAGGTATTCATCCTTAAATAATTTGATGTATTGATAAACTAAATAGTATTCAATTCACGGGAAATTATAGTGAAGGACAGCTAGTTTTCAAGTCCAATACAACTGTGAAACTTAATGGTTTGCTTTTAATGTTTTTTAGAAAAATAATTGCTATTTGAGTGAATGCATGCAATTTTATTACAGTGAAAAAACTATATTTGTTATCGTCAGATCATTTAACAGTTACACAACTCCAAAGTCGAGGCAAAATAAGACTCCTAATCGATTTCTAGAATATAAATTAATTTTTTTGAATAATTGGAAAGTTAACAAGATTTTGAAAGTTTTTGCATAAAGCTATTTATCTTACATCAAATATCGGGCAATTCACTCGTGAATACCATTCCATACTATAAAATATAACCATTAATGCCCATCCAATATACAAAGTAGTGAACATAAACATATTCCCAAATGAAAATGAGGATTGCGGTGATTCTTTGTTTGATAAGGTGTTCGACGAACTCAAAGAACTGTTTGCATTCATCTTTTCGTTAAAGGTCATGAACTTTAACTTTCCAAAGAAGAAGAATATGACTATAATTAAGATAATGAAAATTGAGATACAATAGATACAGAGAGTAAGCTTTAATAAGAGCTTCAGTAGTTTGCCTTCAAATTATTAGTTTTATATAACATTATTTTAATTAACTTAAGACTTTGTTTATAAATCTATGGATTTGCATAATTTAGATAAAATGTTTGCACTTTTTTCTCAATAACTGTTTTAATTAAGATTCTGTGCGTCTACAGAAAGAAAATCATTATGTAAGCTAACATTATATCATATGACATATAAGTTTAAGAATAAGTTATAATGACAGACCTCCCAAAGATACAAACATTGTAAACATGATGGGCAAAAAAAATCCAAATGAAAGCGCCAATAAGTATTCGTGTATAAGGGCTGATAATAGAAATACTAACAAAGCAGAAACGCCTCGATTTCCTTTAGTTATCTGACGAAGAAGTAAAATAAAATAAGTTTAATTGACAAATGAATTGAGATGAACGGGAATTTAGAAAATACTTTCAAAAAAAAGCCAAAGGCATAAGTGTGAAGCCATTGATGCACCACAACATTCCATTTACGATAAAAGGTAACATATGAGTTAGCGGTCCACCAATCGCTATAGAATTGTCTGTCTCCAAATCTCATAATTTCGGCGAATGCATTGAGCCAACAGTGCAAAAAACCATAAAATAAAAGCAGTTTTATTTGCATACCAACTAGTGATCCACTTAATATCAAGTAAATTAAGGTTTTAGTCTCAAACGGTGTTACACCAGTGTTTCGAAAGTTTGAGTGAATGAATCGCCAACTGATAGCGAATGTGCAGAATATGGCAGTAAGTAATTGAATAAAATACCAGGCAACTAGTTTCCATCGTATTCTATCTGTTCTAATCGATTCAATTTTTTAAATTTATAATTTAATCAATCTTTAAGAGCATAAACAGCTCAAACCTCGGATAACTGTCTCTATAGAGCAATGTCGGGGCGTTCAGGAAATAAATAAACTGTGATAAAGTCGGCGCTTCTGATTCAACCTTATCTGGAAGTAAAAGTCAATTCAATATCAGTAGCTGTTCAAGTTCAGGAGCCCTTATATAGTATTCAATTTTCTACACTATTGAATCGTATGAATAATTTTTACTAATGAATACCTTTTATTTTTTGAGGTTTTCTATCTTTATTCTCTTGGATGAATGAATGAGTTTTCATAACTAACCGAATCTAAAACATTTAAATTTTAATTATTTAGAAAACTATATGTGAAGACTATATTTGATAACCTGTTCTGCCAGCAAAGCAAATGAACAAACAGGAGACAAGTTATTGTTTTGTATAACTTGGTTCGCGTAAAAGAACAAAAATAACTGATAAGCCATTTCAAGTGAACTAATGATAAAGTTTTGCCATTCTATAAAAATTAGAAAGTGTTCAATCACTCTAAATATTTGAATTCTAATTTCATTTATTACTCAAAACAAATAATTGTTGCTTAAGTTTGAGCCATAAAAATATTCTCATAACAGGATATAACACCATTATAGCACTCAATTGCATCTTAAGCCATGAAAAAGCTAACAAATGAAAACGATTGGCCCCAAAACACCAGTTCAACCAATTTATGTCAGCATAAAATCTAAATTGTGATTAACTTTTAATTCGAAATTTAGAATTTAATTACTCAGAAGTTTACTCTTGTTTATCGACCAAATAGTAGCTGATTGTGGTTCCAAATAATACAATTACGATTGAGAAACAAAGATTAAACGCCGATCTCATGTCATTGTTTGTGGAAAACATTTCACTTCAAAAATTATTAAATGTATAAGAATTTTAAATTATTAAAAACTTCAAATCTTACGTTAGCGGAGAATTTCGTAAAACAAAAAGTTTTTTGGAATTCTTATCCATGTGTTAAATGATATATTTTTGGATACTTTTAACAAATTTAATTCTTAAATATTTGACAAATGATTTCTTGTTAGAAAGTGAGAAAAGAACTGTTCTTAACCTAAAAGATGATAACAGTCATATGGCTTCCAACAGATAATTGAACAGAAATATACAATTCTTATCAATCAATTGCATTGGTTCAGTATAATTATCTTTGTATACAGTACAGTGCGTGTTAAACAGAATAAATCAATACAAAAGTGTCATCTTATTCAACGATAAGATTATATCATTTTATATTTAAACTTTTTAAAAATTAATTAAATACAGTATATTTACAGTAGAATTGAACTGAAAATTGGCAAAAAATTGACAAAATAATGATCTAAACCATTCTAAACTTCCTCTGATTGACCCCTAAATGATATTTAAACTATTTGGTGACACCGACAATACAAGTTTAAAGAAACAATAAAAATGAAACTTGTATTGTCGGTGTCACAAATTTTTAAAATATCATTTAGGAGTCAACGGAATCAATTAGAACAATGAGCTTATTATCATTTTGATTCTTGTATTTATTCTCATTAGAGACTACTTACAAGGGAGGTCACTTTACCTGACCTGAGGTTAGGTGACCTCCCTTGTAAGATTACAAACCGATTTGAATCAAACTTTGTCAACTTTTAAGACATCTTATAATAAGAATTAAAAAATTAAAATTTGGTGCAATTGTCAAGGCTGCAATATTTTATTTACAAAATTCATCCCAATATACTCCATTGCAAATACAATTCCAGTTCATTTTTTAAATAACTTGAAAATAGTTTGATATTTATATAAAATTTTAATGTAATATTTAAAAAACAGTTATACAATTATAATAAATTAGATGAGTTGCATCAATAAATGTATGCTCTACTATACTTATATATATACATTATACGTATTGCATTTCAATTGAAAAAATTAATTTGAATTAAAATTTTATTCATATAATGTTAAAAAAATATAATTAACAATTTAATTTTGTTTATTAGCAAAAAGTATTAAATTCGATAAAATTATAAATAAGTTATAGACATAGGTTAAACATTATAGATTTTATAGCATATGAAAGATTTGAAGTATTCTATTGATTTTTTTACTACGTTCTATGACTAGTTGATAGTATACCTGTTTATAATTTAAATTAGCAGAGTATTGCATATAAATATATAAATATTTGTAAAATATATTAATTTTTTTGTATACCTTGTATATCTATTTTAATGCAAAGTACATTAGTTTTGCAGAGTTTTGCATTTGTTGATACAGCTCATCCAAAATTTTATAATTTATTTATAATTGTTTATTTAATATTAAATTAAAATTTTATATAAATATTTAAATCGTTGTCAAGTTATTTAAAAAATGAACTGGAATTGTATTTGCAATGGAGTATATTGGGATGAATTTTGTAAATAAAATATAGCAGCCTTGACGATTGCACCAAATTTTAATTTTTTAATTCTTATTATAAGATGTCTTAAAAGTTGACAAAGTTTGATTCAAATCGGTTTGTGACCTCCCTTGTAAGTCTCAGACCAATCACAACATATATATATTTGATCTTTGCTTAGTTCCTATCACTTTTCGTTCGATACATTTATCCAATTTATGTGAATAATGTTTACAATTTATACAATATGTTTACACTTACTGTAAATTATTGAATCGCAGAGCAAACCCTTTATATACAACTAAAACTTTATTTAAGTTTCAGTTTCAACTTTTAATTATATAAAATGTTTATATTGTTTATCGAAATCTTGAACGACCTCAAAGAGGTCACGACCTCTTTGGTCACCACATACGCTTTGGGAATTTGTTATCTAAATAACTAAAATTAAGAAATACTAAATTTGATTGAAAATTTACGCATAATTTTATTTTTAAAATTAACACAATTTATCTTAAATAAAAATATTGAATTGAGATTATTTGAGATTTCTTAGTAATTCATTTTAAGTTTGTAAATAACATATAATTCACTTAACTATTAATAAGTTTTTATGCAAAACCTAAAGTTTTTTGTTGATTCCAAGTAGAGATCAATTCAATTGAATCACTATAACCATGAGATGCGATCACATTTGCATAATCTTTTGGATTATATTTCAATTTAAAAAAGAAAAAGTTTTCATTATGTATGGGAACAATTGACACTTTTTTGGCCAGAATTCCAACGTATATATCATCAAAACGAAAATGTTTGGTATAATAACTCGCGAAATACATGTCTAAAAGTGAAATATTTGACAGAACAAAAGCTCCGGCCGTCACATATGGCGGATAATAGGAATACGGATATTCTTGGAGTGAAACAAACCATTTACTCGTCTTATGTCTCATTGGTGTTGAAGAAGAGAAGACATAACCGCTATACAGACGGCCATCAAAATGAAATCCCAATTCATTTTGTTTATTAACATCGGAATCAATAACTGGCGAAGCGTTGGTAGGATTTCGTAAATATTTCAAGAGATTCTTGACTGAGATATAGTAGTCGTCGTCAACAAATAGTATAAACTGAGCCCTCAAACAATGCTTAACAATCCATTTGAATGCTATCATTATCTTAATTGTATTGTTATAATAGTTGTCCTCAAAGTCTGCCTGAACTATATCTTCATATGTATTGAACTCGTCGTCAATCATATCCTGACAATTGATTATATCGTTTCTGTCGACACATTTTCCTAATATGAATACACGTCTTATAACCACATCTGAGAAGCGCTTCTCAAACGCCCAACTCTTCCGAATTGCATTTCTTCTCTTCGAGTGCTCTAAAGCACTCTTCACCACAATAAGAAGTGTCACCTCTTCTTCTCTCAAAATAATATCACTTTTATTATTAATATGACTACTCATTGATTCAATTTTTGAACATTTGTTTTGATTTCTTATAATAAATCTATAGTTATAATCATTAATATGTGCGGGCATTGACTCTAAGTCTTGGTTTTGTTTAATCGCTTCAATAATTTCTCTCAAATTATAGATATCTAAAGGATAATCAAATTTAGTGAAGAAATCGACTTCAAACGGGTGCACAAAAAGACCAAAAATATGCGCCAAAACAACTGACACACTAATTAATGCCAATAATAATGTTTTACTTCTTCGGCGAAATAATTTTATTATTGACAAAGATCTCATTTCCATTTAATTATTCACTATTTGTTTAACTTCTCTAATAATTCAATTCATTATTTCTATTCATTTCATGAGATTTTTATGTTTTCATTAATCAAAACATGTTTTTAAAAGTATTTTATTCATAATTAAGATCTTTAAAGAGATTCAAAGTTTTTGTAATTTAAATGCAATTTAAATGTAAACTAAAATATAATAATTTAAAAACAGCTGATTTTCAACATATAATACGTAAATAAAAATATACACAGATTTTGATTTTTCTCATTGTATTTTATATCAAAAGATTACGTCATTTATGTATTTGATTAAAAATTAGTGTTTGTTTGAAATAATTTGAAAATTAAATATTAAATGCGTTCATAATTATTGTGAAACAATTACAAAATAAAGTGAATAATAAGAGAAGAGCTGACTCGAAAGATGTCTTCTTTACATCATTTGCCTGCAAATGAGGTGACATCGAAAGTAAACAATGAAAATGTTGTCGAAAACGTGACCGAAAGTGAAGACATGAATGAGATGAATATGAATAACAGTAACGGAAAAGCGTACGCAAAAAGTTTTGAATCCTTTCATATCTTTAGTGACGGACAGGTAGTGATCGCGTCATCGAATCTGTTCGGACCACAAATGAATGGATACATTACAAAATACAAACAGATACCAGACGTGCCATTACAGCCATTCTTGTCATTAAACCCGAGTTATGGCGGAATTTGTAATATGATTGCGACGAGAGATCGGAAACTCATTTGTGGCTTCGATTCGGGACACATCTCACTGCTGAACAGTGAACTCGAAGAACAAATGGGTGTCATCTATCACGACAACCAAATCTGTCGCTTAAATCTCAATAAATTGCAGACAAAAATAGTGAGCTGTGGTTATGACTCAAACATTGTTGTATTAGATTTGGAGACATTTATGTACAACAAGTGCTATAATTACGCGCACTCTTCATATGTATGGGACGTAGAGTTCAACATATTAGACGACAATATGATTCTCTCTTGTGGTAGAGATCGGGACGTATTGATGTGGGACTTGCGTCAGTCCAGACCTGCCTCACGAGTGGCAACTTTGAAGTCAGAACCAACAGCTCTTTGTTGGTCTTCAAAAGACACTTCGTGTGCATATATTGGTAGCAGTTGTGGACAGATATTCATGTTTGACGTTCGACGTCCTGGACATGAGATAACCGCTAGAAATATAAGTTTGAATAGAATTTATAGACTTAAGACTGTTTTTGGTGGCGATGCGATCGCCGTATGCGCTGATGAGTCAACTTTTCGAGTTTATAACTTTGAACTGTTGGAATGTCTTTATGAAGACAAATCACATTCCGATTGGGTCCGAGCCGTCTGTGAACACGAAGAACTGCTTTATACTGTCGGTCGTGACACTCGTCTCGTTTGTCATTCTCATTGGCTTTGATATCATCAAAATATGTTAGACAGCATTGGTTCTCAAACTGCCTTTTGCTCAACACTAGTGGTCCACAAAGATAACAATTTTAACATTAAGTTCTATGAGAATCACGTGATTATCTTTATGCAAAAAGAAGTTTGAGAACTACTGGTCTACAGTATAGTTATAACGATTGCTAAAACACATACATTTTTAATAAAATTTGTTCTCTTTTTCTAATTGATTATTAATTCTTATGATTATTATTTACAAAAAATGTGATCTTTAAGGCCGTTCTTTAATGTTGAAAATGTTTTTGAACTTAAAAGTTATTTTAGTGTATTGTTTGTTAGTAAACATCAATCAATTAAATAGTAAATGTTTTTTTTTAAATTTTTAATTTAAGGCGAAGTTATTTATAAACTTATAAACACAATTGAGTTCAAGATTAGTTCAAATATTCATTTTCAAAGTGAGTTAAAACAAAAGTTAATTTAATTCAATTTTATACAGCAGTTGGGCTCAGACTAGTATTTATTTATAAATATAAAATCTAATGCATAAAAATATTTATATTCAATTGTAATTCAATTGATTCAATTATAATAAAATCGTTTAAACTAAGTTTTGTTTTTGTTAAAAGTAATCATAAACTACTCAATAAGTAATTTTTTCTAATAAGCCTTTAGTTCTTGTGTTGCGTTTTGCTTTAATTTTATATTTAAATTGATTTAATGCAATCATTTTTTATATTTAATTGTCAGCTAATTATAAATATGGTTCTGGTTCTGGTTCTGTCCCAATTGATGTACATATGAATAACTTTAAGGCATCGGTTGTTATCCTTATTACTGTATATTCATAAAAAACAAAAATAATTGACTAATAAATATAAATTTTATTATTAGTTAATACGATCTTTTGATGAAATACATGGGACTCAACATTTGTTTTATATATCCAATCAATAATAAATACCTCAACAATATATCCAATGATAAGTTCATGTCAATCAAAATATGAATAACATTTTACAAATAAAATACCAATCAATGAGAATATTCTGAAATAACTTTAAAACTAATTTTTGTTAACTGAGAGTTTAAAAAAATAAGAAATCACTCGTTGAGTGAATGAGCAAATCACAGATCGATTGTAAATATCAAAAGTTTTCTTATAAGCAAGAATTTATTCTCAATCTTTACAATATCACTAAAACAATAAGTCAGATGCAGTCGATGACGTCGACCAAGACGTTGTCTCATCCGGATTCGCAGGTTTTACTGAATCAACTCCAGTATTGGTCTCTGAGTTGTGTTCATTTACGGCAGCCTCACTTTTTGGATGTGATTTCATAGTTCGCGATACACCCAACTCGAACCGGGTATCAATTAGAGTGGGCTTATAAGACGCCAAACCACCTAATTTTTAAGAATATAGTAATCAATTAATAATTACTGAATTTCATTAAAAGTTCAAAATGAGTTCATAAGTATATCAAACATAAACTCATTTTATAATAAAATTATAACCTTTTATTGTACTAATGAGTTAAAAGTGTAATCTTTCTAATCGTTAGCATTTTGTTTGAAAAGTTTTTATCTCAATCTTTGAGTTAATCTCATAAATATTTAATATATAAATTAAATGTTTTTTAGTTTATCCTAAAATCCATAAAACAAAGTAAAACAAATTAAAGCATCGGATTATTTTTATTAATTTATAGCATAAATGATAACTAGAGCGCGATAACTCATATGGTATGGTTCGCACAAATTTTATTAACTCTTTGTTTTATTACTTTTAAAAAATTTATTATTCTGATAATCAATGAATACTTTGGTATACTTTATGAGAACAGAAATGTATTAATTGGTTATTCAAAAATTGAAACACTTTTGATGAAATAGATGTATGTAAATTAGGGCGCATTAAGTCTGATCAGTACAGCATTAGTCTGGTGTCGGTTTTATTCAATGAGAGAATCAATTCTAAATTCTGTGACTTAATAAAGTAGTCGGTGTGATATAAAGTCAATTTTTTCATTGAAGGTATCATCTAATGGAGTCTCTCATGCAAACCATTATTCATTTAAGACCAGAAAGAATACTTAAGATAAAAAGTTGGGGATCACACACCCTATTTCCAGGTCAAAGAATTACAAATTGTTATTTAGTTGAGTGTGTGTTTGGCTAAATGTTTAATTAATTATTGTGCTATAATCTTATTATTCTCATAAGAATAATCTGAGAGACTTACAGTCTGGGATTTGGCCTCATCTCTGTTTCTGTTCATTCAACTGAATCAAAATCATTACTTTATAATTACGTTCATTTTTTGCATTTCTTCATATAAAGCTATTTTAATTTATTAATTTTATATATGATTTCATTTTGAAAAACTGTTTCACTTAAATTCTCATTATTCTTAAAAATAATTGTTAAGTAATTAAATAATTAATTTTTCTGTTCAAAACACTCTAAGACATTGAAGAAAGGAAAGCGACGTTTCCGTTAAGGATAAACTATAGTTAATTAATTTAAATTCAACAAAAAATTGAAAGTTTTCTATGAAGAAACCCTGAAAAGTGAATATCATTGAAAATTACTATTTAAAGAGAAAAATAAAAGCAAAGATCATTCGCCTCAAGCATAGAATGATTTTGATATGATTGAGAAACCACTTTTTCAGTATTTTATGCTTCACTCAATTCAATACAACTTATACCTTATTATGTTCAGACTTGTGGATCAAATTTAGATATAATCAAAGAGAAAATAAAATTCTAAATATAATGCCTTTACCACTTATCCCATGGAAAGCAGAGCAGCCTTACTGTATTGCTGTCTCATTTCAATAAAAAGAAAAACACAATTTGGTTGTGAGTCAAGCAATTTCATGGTCGCAATCAGTCTTGATATTATTATTTTTCCAATCATCGCATTAATAAAAATAATACTGTACTTGAAAACCAAACTTAACATATACTGTACTAGACTTATACCAATTGTTTAGAGAATAAAAAGTTTGGATATAATGCTATTCTTGGAATGCGATTAAAATGATTACCAACTGTAGCATTAGATGTCTAGCACTTCCTACTGGTATAGGAAGCAGATACTGCTCTAGTTTATTAGTATTAGCTTTAGTTTTGTTGGACTTTCAACATTGCGATAACTTATGAGCCAATCGGCAGAGCTATACCGGAATTCAAAGCTTCATTGATTTTCATAAAAGAACAACTCATTTAACTCTAAATAATAATTACTGTCTTAAAGCGTCTTTCATTGTATTAATGATAGCTATTGATCACAGAAATGAATGAATGCGTACCTGAAGAGCCGCCGAGTGCTAAATTAGTTTTGAGCGTTGTTAGAGTTGTATTCGTATTACTCGACTCACATGCTATCACAGAATTATTTGTTTCACTTTTATTTTCATAATTAACCTCTTCTAAAGTTGACGTATGGCTTGAAATTGGCGTTTCTGCCAATAGTGACGCTTCTGATGGGTATTCATAGGTTGCAGTCGCGGAATCATTGAACTGTATATTGAGCTGAAACAGAATCATACAGAAAAACCATTTTAATAGTCAAATAATAGTTACTAAACAACTACAGAATAAAGTTTGTAAACTTATAATAAGCGTTAAATGACATGTTAGATGTTGTGAGACATTTAAATTACATACTGATATCTTTATTTCTATTCAAATGCTATCCAACAAAACATAGAACATGTGCTGCAATTAATTATAGTGTCAATTAATGAAGAACTGGATTTCAAGAATTAGTTTCTATGAGGAGGACATTGAACTATCACTTAAATGACAATAAGTTTCAAATAGAATGAGTCGAATGCTTACTATAACTATACGTTAATTAAGTATTGAGAGCGTCGTCGTGTGAACTAATTTTGTGCACATTTCGTGATTTATGACAATAATGTAAGCATGGATTTAAATGCAGGCTTTAAAACACATTATTATGTATTCCGATCACACGTTTGCTAATTTTAAAACCATATTTTGATTTTATATTCGGAATTTCCCTTTAAAGCCGGACTTTCTATCTCTAAATTTTTGAATTTATGAATTAGTCCTAAAGTTGATAAAAGACAATTGAATTACTATACGCTCTCACGTACTGCTTGAATATGACTGAATTACCCGTATTATAAATCTATGACCGTATATGACTAGTTCACAATTGTTATGCATTTAAGTTAAAATATTTCCTTATAATGAATTTAATTTTTAGACAAAAGAGTAGCACCAATATGCATATCAGATCACACGTATACAGTATGGCTATACCAAGGGTTATTAAATATTATGCTCAATAAGTTTCAATGAATCACATCATCATTTAATAAGTGCAAAAGCGTGCAATCCTTTCATCTCTAAACTCGATTTTTAAAATTTAATTAATAAAACTAAATGAGTTGATATGCAACTCAAGTACAGCTCAACACATAAATTGTAAAATATTGTCAAAATTTTATATTCTTTTTTCAAATCATGATCAATCTGTATTCAAATCTCTCAGACATCAATTTTTAAGCATTAAAAGCATTAAATATTACAATTAATAAAGAGTTATCCCATATATCTTTTGACTTAAATGAAATTAAAATCATAGGTTTTCAAGATTTATTATTATTATTTATCAATTAATCAAATTTATAAAAAATCAATAAATTTGGGACAACCATTAATTTGAATTGAGAAACTGAAATATTATATACCTGTAATTCATTAATAGACTCCATCTTTAAGCTTAGACGTCGAAAATACCAATGAATTTGAGCTTAAAACTCAAATTTATTGATATGAGATTCATAATTAATCTTTTATATTCTGGTTATATAAAAACTCTTTATTATATTCAATATTTTGCAAGTAATGCTGCAGCAGAAGTAACGCTTCTGTCTCTTTTTGATTCATTTGCTTAAAATATATTCTGATATCTTATTATAAGACTAATTAACGAAATTCAATTATTTGTACTTTGCATGAAATGCGTGAATAATTTTTTGAATATTTATATTATAGTAAATACAGTCGGATTTGGGTTTATTATGGAGATAAAGATGAAACGCTTCAACGATTAAAAAGAATAATGAGAATATACAACGATTAAGTTAAGGGAAGTTATTTGAACTGTCGCTTAAAGTTGTTTCAAATTAAACATAAGAATCTTTTCCCTGTTAACCACCTAAATAAACATTGAAACAAACATTTAAACAGCACCCGCATAACACTTAATTGAATTCTCAACATTTAAAGTGCTTAAAGCGAGTTATGCTATAAATAATTTAGAAGACATTTTAAACAATATCTTAAGTTGTTTTTTTCAAAATAAATCACATAAATAAAGCTAAAAGCAAAGCATAAATAAAAAGATCTATAGTTTTTCTATAGATAGGTATTGCAAAGTGAAGTTAAGGCAAGTGCTAAGTCACTCTTTTACACTGATATGCATGAGTGGCCTATTTTCACAAAAAGTTAAAACACAGAATAAGAAGTGAATTTTGTGGCATGTTTTTTGAGTTCTCACTTGTGTGATATATTCCATGTACAGCTATTTTTTTCTTAGAACTTTTCTTACTATACACACACAAAACGAATTTGAACAACTTCTACAGAAAAGATCATAAAAATGTCGGCATGAATCACATCCTTTGAGTTAACCTAATTGGCAGATCTGAATCACGATACAGTACTGGGTTATTATGCGCTAATATACTGTAGCATTTGGTTTGGTGTTTAAATACGTTTTCTTTTATGTGGAAAATAATGATTTTAGTGTTTAAGTTGGAGTAAAAGCAACTCTTAAAAGAAAAGCTCTATTGAACTTAACCGTGACCTAAATATTATTATTATTAGCAAAAGATTCTTGCATTAAAAGTAGTAAAACTTATAGGTTATTGTATCTCTTTCACAATTTTTCTCTCTTGGGTCGAGTGGTTGTCGGGGAACTCAGTTTATAGCTATTCAGATGTGGCACCATTTGCCAGATTTAATGCAAGTTAACTCGAAATTACTTTCAAACAATTTTACTTGACTAAAAAGAAAACTCAATTATACGCCTGTTTTAAAAATATAATTCAGTCATAGATTTACTAAAAAAGGACAATTTCATATACAAAACTCGTTTTGAGATATATTTAAATGTATTATAAGGTCAAGTATGAGTTAAACTCAATTCTAATTACTCAAAAATTTTATGCCATTTAGGAAGTAAGGACACAAAATTGTTTTAAATAATTTTAATTAATGACAATTTTGAAATACTATTATAGTATAACTATAGGCTTCGCTGTCATACTCTTAACAAACAAACTATTTTTATTAGCTTCCAATCTAGGGAAGGGTAGATTTGATTTGTATTAATCATTTTAACTTCTATTTATCTCTCTCTCATATAATTATTACAAAACAAGAGATCATTGATTGCTTTTATCAATGATTTAATAATATAAATGTTAAATAATTTGAAGAAATGAAAGGTTAACAGGTTTTAAATGCCAATATATGCACACTTTATTGAACTGATGATTTCATTAATTAAATGCATTTTGTTATGATAAGAAGATATGACTAAACATAGCAACCTTGGAATTGAAGTGATATCTCTAACCAAATATGGACTAATGTTTTATATTGAAAGTAAGATAAAAGCTAATAGATTAGGGTTACCTTCTTGTTCCGCGTCGACAATATCGATCCCTTACCAACTTTGACATTTTCACCCGTAAATGTAATACCAGAGGGAAGAGGAATATCTAAAGAACCAGTATAGTTATCATCATCATCTTCATCAACAGAACCATTGCTATTGATAGAGCCGTCTTTAGGTGTCTTTTTAGTGGCACTCGAAGAGAGCCCAAAGGGCGCCGGATGTATGGCTAGATTGGACTTAACATCCTTACCACGAAAATCAAACACTACAGTTGTAGGCTTTTTAGTTTCTTGTGACCAAAGAGAGCTCGTCGGAGATTTATTTGAGGTATTATTGCTGTGGCCGGTATTTAAGAGTAAGCTTGGCTTTAATACATCAGTCTGTGTGTGGTCTTCAATCCTTTGAACTTTGTTTCTATCAACCATATCATATGTATTCGGAGATACATTTTCATCATTCACAGAAACGGAATTCTCATTGTTTGACTTTTCAATCAAGTCTGTAGTACTGGTTGGGGTTGGAGTTGTTGTTGGAATGACAGATTGCAAGGCAATTATATTATTCTCCTTATCATCTTTATTATTATTATTATTGGTGTAATTGGTTTCTACGCTTGCCTTTTCTCCAATTGGTTTTTCATGACCTAAATCAGAGCCATTGCAATCGCTAATTACTGATTGGCAGTTATCAACAATTTTTGACTTCGGATTATTGTTTTGAGTAAAGGGTTTAATGTTAGCAATCGGTTTATTCACTTTGGGCTTATTTGGTGTACTGTCACTAGAATCATGTGCTGTCGCACTTGTTTGACTGATTGGACAAGGCGTTGATGACTGGTCGCGCCCTTTGAAAGTCACTGAAGTTCCTGAAGCGCGTATACGATCGAGTGCTTCAGTCGATATCGGTTTAAGGCCTTTCTCTGGCTTTTTAGGACCTGTAGTAATATTGTTGTTGTCATTACTTGAATTATGTACAGCTCTTTTAGCAGAAGAGCCATTCTTTTTAAAATACTTATTAATAGAGCTCATACCTGAAAACGGATTACTTTTAATACTGGATAATGCAATGTTTTTAGGAGCGATTGGAGGCTTTGTCATTACTGATGTATTGGCACTTTTATTATTATTTTTGTCGTTATCTCCAACCGCACTGTCTTTAATAGGCGAACGAATTGGTGATGAAAGTACTTGAGGTACTGCTGGTGGCTGTGGTTTAATAGTTGGCGACAAATTCACTATTGATTGAGTCTTTTGAGATGCAATTTTGTCAGTCGCGCGCAGAACTGGAGGCTTTCTTTTGATATTACCATTAGTAGGCGTTTGCGTTTTCTTATAATTATTCTTAGACTTGTTATTAATACCAGTTTTAGCAATTTCTTCACCGTTTGTCATGTTTATTGGTTCAAAAATGCGTTTGTAAGTCTTGACAGTATCAGGTTTTGGCAGTTCGTCAATGGGCTCATTTAGATTACTTGCACTTTTCATAGTTGACTCAATCAATTTGTCATCACTTGTTCTGTTCTGACACTCATTTATAAAATTATTTGTGTTTTCAATAATCAAAACATTTTCATCGATAAGTTCTGAATCATGATTACTGATAGGCGTTTCAGGCATTGGTATTTGGTGATGAAATGAACAGTTCAAAGGTTGCCGACCCTTATCGTTATCATCTTGAAATAATAGCGTATCCATACTTTTTGCTCTCTTGATTGTGGGCACACAAGCGGTTGACTTATTATTAATATAATTGTTTCTGCTATTGTGTTGTTGAATATAAAGTCTATGCGAGAGTTGGTTTCCGTTTGCTCTGTTTCCGACATCAGTATGTGACCTCACATTCACAACCGCTGTATCTTTTCCTAAATCATTCTCCTGTGACTGCTTATTGCGGCCCAAATCTTGTGGTTGTACTGAACGCTGTGATTGATAGATATGCGAGTCATTCGATACTACTATATTTTCAAGGCTTGAACATCTTTTCAATTTATTATTCATCATATTATTTGTTTGTTGTATTGAAATGTTCATGAATTTGAGTTTTAACTTATCCACAATTCCCGGCCCGTATTTATATTCGTATTCATTGTCATCACTCTCCATGTCGTTTGAAAGGCTCGAATCTTTTTCACTGCTATTCACAGAATTTGATCGCTTATAGTCTATAATAACTTCATAGTGATGATGGTTTCGATCATTATTATAATATTCGTTGTTGTCGTCTTTGATCTTGTCGTCAATCATGTTTTGTGACACCGAACTTTGCCGACAATATTGATTATTAGGTGCATAAGTTTTAGTGCCACATATATTACAAGTTTTAAAAAAATATGAGGACTCACTCACTTGCCGTTTCAATATTTGCTTCTTTAGTTTGGCCACAAGTCCAGAAGTTATTTGATCAGCAGTCAAATCGTGAATTGGTTGTGATGGTTGTGAAGATTGTGAAGATTCTGAAGGCTCTGAAGAGCAACACTTCAAGAATGACTTATGGGATTGATTTGATTTGTTTACACAGTTTGACGAGTCATTAGATGTAGACTTAGATTCACGTTGCAAATGGTTAATACACTGAATAGATTCACAAACTAAGCATCGACTACATGGCCGACCAGTTACTAGTGAGGAACTAACGGATCTTGCATTCGGGACATTTACATTGCTGGAGCTGTTGACGAGGTGAACAGCCTTCTTACTATTGAAACCAGATTCGCAACTGCAATGCCAATCGTCTCCTTGAGACAGACAAGACAGGCAACAGTTCGTGAACGCACCACTGCTCGCTTTGGGACTCAGTCTGACAGCACTGCTTCCAACTGTTGTAATACTAGTATTGCTACCTATACTCGTTTTACCACCTTTTGAATAGTTGAGTTGAGTTGTGTGCTCTTGTTTTGCTACACCGTTCACAATGTCAACCAATTTCTCTCGTTTCTTGACTATCAAATCCTTCATCCAGGGTGGAGAGTACACATCCTTTGCCGATAAGTCACTCAAATCACTTATATTTTGTGATTGTCGTTCTTGATGATGCATTTCTGTCAGGATATCAGCACAGGATTACAGTAAATGTAGTTTCAAGTTTATGTTTGCAGTTTTGCACTTTTGTTGATCTGATTCGTAATTATGCTAAAAATGGAAGGATATTGCGATATAGCGATGAAGTAATCATATTTATCAGTAATATCGATTCCAATTAACAAATTTCCTTATATTAATTAATAAGTAGAACTGTGTTGATAACAAAAATAGAAAATTTGATCACTTTAGAAGTTATATAACTCAGTAACTATGATAATGCGATAAGAGATTGACTTTCAAAGGGAACGCTGTATGAAAATATACATAATTACGAAATTCCCTCTTTTGTATTGGTTGCAAAATTCAATATATTTATAATTTTCACTTTTAATCAATAATAGAATTTTTTAAGATAGGATAAAACTAATAATAAATGAATGACATATGGGCTTCAATATTGTGAATATCACAATAATAACTCTGTAAAACTCATTGACATATCTGATTGCTATTAGCAATACTTAGACTACTTAAGAGTTTGAGTCAAAATCATAACTAGCACTGTATGTGGCACACAGAAGAGCTGTGGTAAACAAACAAAAGCTGACTAAACAGATTCACGAGCATATCCTTTATTGAAAACTCATACGAAATGCAATGGACTCGAGTGTTATACAATATTTTGTGTGCATTGGTCTTACAGCCCATCTGTTGTTCATTCACCATCTATTGTTATGGTCTTCTCTACCTGTCTAAGGGCGTTCGTTTAAAGTCGTTCCCACCTGTGCAAAATGCACCTATCCTACCATCAACTATACACGCTACTACCATCCAACATTACCAACATATCCTACCTTTCCCTGTATGTTAACCTTTCATCCATAGTTGAAAACTTATCGTTTGCTTTAAATATGAGTTTTTGTTTGTCATATTCATTACAACGCAGCGAATTAGGAGTTCATAATCCCAGTTCAGTCATGCATTAGAAATACTTGAGAAGTCGTTTCGATAAAAATTCGTTGACTACCCCTTTAGGCTAAAAATAAATTAAGAAGACTTACAATACTTTATATGAATTTTCGATAATCACTCTATAAATTATGTATTTAATCAATTATATCTGTCTCTAATTCAATAAAATAATAAAAGGTTTTAAAATATACTTTCAATTGTTAATAACTCTGGGCCTGCTCTGGAGCAGAGAAATGGTTAAATCTCAAGTAAAAAATGATTTACTATTAACACGATTATGAAGTTTTCATTGATAAAAATGATTAATGAACTGTAGTTTTGTGAATTTACTCATACATTCAATTTGAAGATGATATTTGATTGTTAATCACAATGAAGTCATAGTTAATGTTCAATCCCTTATTCATAAGCGAGTGAAAAAACCAAATTTTCGGGAAAATGAGGACTGAATAAGCATGCTTGAAAGTTGAGGGACAGCGGAGTGAAAAACCCATTTGGTTTTTTGGTACTTTCTTGAAAGTGTTATCTTTTGAAAATACGGCAACACTAAAAATAAACTATTAATAAAAACTCAAATTTTAATCAAATTCAAGTGAATTCCCAGATCCGATACCGGTAAAAATCAAAGGGAAGATAAAAGTTGTCATTTTTGAAGTACCGAAACTCTAGGGGTGAGTGTACTGCGCGAACCCTAGAATTGTTTACTAAAACTCTAATATTTATTTAAATTTTTGCTTACTTTAACTTATGAATTAACATACATAAAGTGCATAATAATAGTTCAAAGTATACCAACTTTTGAATAATTAAATGAAATTAAATGTAAAGATAAGAGAAATTAAGTTTATCAGCACATCAATAGTTAATGATAAGAATACTTATGTACTTAAAAACTGCTAAAAATTAAAATCCAAAATACAATTAAATATTTTTCACTCATGTATTGAAAATATGCTTTTTTATCAATTATTACTGAAACGCTCGTTACCTGAACTGTAAAGTGTTGTATAATTTATTCTCAACTTTAATTTTAATATTGAAACAAAGATTGACTACAACTTTATTAGTAGTATATTTCTGGTATATTTATCCTTTGAATAAAGATCAGAATTCAGAAGTTTTTAATGATCTGACATGACATGAATTGAGAATTTAAAAAGTCTATATTCAAATTGAAGTAAGTATGACTTTACATAATAATTGCAGAATTCCTTAAAATTTGAATACATCCCAAATATGGTTTTCGCAAACTTATACAATTTTTCCTGTAAACCGCTTGAAATTTGTTTCCATTGATGTATTCCTTTACTAAACTAAAGCACATTTATATTCATATGGCACGTAAGTCGAGATCAAAATTGTAACTAACGTTTTATCTATGATTTAAACCTCATTTTTATGTTATGGTAAAACTTGAAAAAAATAAAAATACTTTGTAAGAGTAAAGCGATTATGATCTTTTATGCATAACTTATTCATAACTCATGAATTATGAGTTTATTTTGTTTAAATTCAATTCTAATATATTAGAATTGAGTTAAAACCAAAAGAAAGTTAGGGGTTTCTGAGAATTCGATAAAGAAAATAATAGTTACTGACACATAGAGTAACTTTACTTCTAATAAATTGGTCATTAAATTGATAATAGCATAATGAAAAATAGTATAAATTGTTTAAATTTTCATTATTGGAGTGCGTGCTTTGCGTAGTAATTCAAATATTATTACTTTCGGTTTATTAAAATTTATTATTATAGAGGGTGTTTCAGAAGTCCATGGACGAGACGTTGCACGAGAATCAGAGACCAGCATTTTCGTGATTAGATGCTAAACACGCGCTCACAATAATGCAAATATCTCAACAATGTCCTGGACTTCTGAAACACCCTAAAGAAATTACATTTGCTGTAATAAATAGACCAATAACCGAAAGCAAATCACGCTCTTCAACAATGCAGTTTAATTCTATGTGAACCAACTTATTAATCACCCCATATATTCCCGTAGTATACAAAAAGTTTTACATCCGAACTCAACCGAAAGCTCAGTGAGGTTTTTATATCCGAACCCAACGAATGTAAAATTTTAAAATCAGATACAGACCGAAAATCATTACTTCAAACCTTGTTTTTAAAATCAATTTATTTATCTAAAAACATATTAATATATGCAAAAAAACAAAATGAGTTAAAAATCACAAAAGTGATTAAATGCCTGAATTAATGTTTCAAATAATAAAAATACAAATAATTTATTCAGATTTATACGGATTTATATTTCTATTTAAAACTGTGGATTCAGGTTTGACTTGAGTCGCATTTTTCTTTTCATTTTTTACAGTCTTATGAAAATGATTTTAATATAAAGGTTTACCATGAAGTTTATACTATGGGTTCAAAGCAAACCTTCCACTCCAAAGGGGATAAACGGATGATCTGTATTAAAGATAAAGACTTAAAAAGTTGATATCTTAACCGATCCGAAATGAACTTCGGTTTGGATCAGTTCTGATATTTGAATACTGTGCTAACGATCGTAAGTTCGATTCCTAAAGTTAGTATATACTTGAATTTGATCTAGTGATGGGTTTTTCGGCATATTATTAGGTTCCTCGAATTCCCATAATTGTTAAACAAGACTGAATCAGGATTATTAAACTCGTGTTGTATTTTTAAAAATTGATCGAATCATAATTTAATAACTATCTCATCCAATAATATGGCAATATTTTAATTCATTTGGCATTGTTGTAAAGTATAAAAGGGGGTCAGATATGCCTTATAAGCGGCGACATACAGAAAGTACAAATCTATATCTCGTTTTGTTACACAACACGAGTTAAAAAGTGTTTAACATTTTTAGAGCGCTCTAAACTCCAAACTAAAGTTTACCACTAAAGCAAGCGCTACAATAATGTTAAACGCTATTTATTAATAGTTTTTAAACTCTTTATTTTTAGTAAAAAGTATTAAATTAAATTAAGATCCAATCGCTTTTTATTCTAAGTCTTCTTCAGAGATGAAACACTTAATACTAGTTATTATAAACCTAACGATACACAGAAACACCAATTGCCTAATTATATTAGAAATACTGCATTTAAACCTTTGACCAATTAATTTAAATTCACATAATTTTCGAGTTATTAAGTCAAGAAGTCGACAATAATATAGTAAACTCAATTTATTCAGATATATTATTAGATCTCATAGCGTTTTGTTCTTATTATTAAATATACTGAGTTTCCTGATATTATACTGTAGTACAATATGTCCTAAAAGTCAAATAGCTTAATATTAGAATAGCTTTTATTTGATGTAAGCTTGTAATCAACTCAAAATCCTCAAAATAACCAAACTTTTGAAATAAAAACCTAAGTTCACAATGAATTATTTGAAAATAGATAATCACACGAAATAAAGTATTCATTTTAAAAACACTTCAAATCTATTATCGATAAGAAGAACTCAAAGCAATGCTCAAGTGTCTCATTGAATAAACATATTCAGCAAATAGTTTAGTTATTTGAAAATAAATCTAAACTTTTCTGAAAAAATAGTTCAAACGTTGTTAAAAAACAAAACAAAATAAAATTATAAGTTTAATGTTAATTGAGTTCAATTCTCATATAATTTCTTTGCTTTAAATATTGAAATGAAATTGATATGTATTAGAATCTGGAACTGAATGGCATTAGTCCTATAGTCCTATAGTTAGATGTACAGCAATAACCATATAAATGAATGATTTAAAATATTCGTTAG
>JAQGCH010000306.1:0-26368 GCA_034699485.1 Nanhermannia elegantula | reverse complement strand
CTCACTCTCTCTCTCACTCTCTCTCTCACTCTCTCTCTCACTCTCTCTCAGGCTTTCTATAAATTATGTCAAAAACATCTTATATTAAAGTCGATTAAGAGCTAAAGAGACCAAAAGAGACCATTCTTTGAATTAAAGCAAAATAAATAAAATATTTGTTTTATTATTTAGTTTAATATTTATTTGAGTAAAACTGAAACTAAATTATAAATGATTTGCATTATATATAGACTTAATTGACATCATTTATGTGATTGGTTTGCTATTTATTTGTAAATAATAGTAAACAATTTTGAGATACAGTAATGTTTTCATTACTTAAATACAATCATTCATTGAATGTAATTGTAATCAATGCCTAATCTGTATGTAATGCATGTAATGACTCAAATATTTTTACATTAATTATAATATTCCTTATGTTTAGCAATGATTGCATTTGAAAGCAATTTATTGATAGTAAGGAAAGGAACAGAAGTGAACAGAAGAGGAGACAAATGAGTGATGAAGTGATGGATTCTTTCCCAAAATGCATAACGAATCAGATTTAGAGTCGATGTTTCACAATTTGTTAATCCATTCTTACAATCAATCGATTGGTAAGAAATTTGAAGATAAATGTGTGAAAACAGACAAAAGTGAGACACATATAAAAAGTTTGAATGAATACAGTTTTTTGCATTTGTTCTCATTCCTCACGTTTTATGATTTACTGCAATTGAGAAGTGTTTGCACTCAACTCAAGCTTTATGTGGAACTGTTTCTGATGTCAAAAAGGAGACTAAAACTAATCAATTCATACGCGAACCGCACCGTTAATATCGATTCAACGAATTTGAATCAAAAGAGTTTAACAATCGTTGCAAATGACAGTAACTGTGAACATATATTGCTATTAATGAGCAAATTGTGTCCCAAATTATTTTCATTAGAATTCATTTATCTGACAATTGATGAACAGATAGTTTCGATTCTAACCAAACACTTTTATGACACAAACCAATTATGTTTTGCACACCCTTTAGGTCTAACTGAGGACAGCATTAAACAAATTATAAGCTATTTTGGGCCACAATTAAAGTGTTTAACTATTAGTGATTGCGATCTAACAGAAGACTGTTTGCAAACAATTGTCGAACAGAGTCCTAATTTGGTTTCACTCGACGTCTCCGCAAATTCAGACATTACTGGAGAATGTTTTCAGTTTCTTAACAATAATTTGTTAACTCTTCGTCTCTCACAATGCGATTCAATACGAGAATTAGGTCTGAACGCACTCGTGTCGAGCACTGCCAGCAAAAGTATCACTCAATTAAAAATTAGCGGAATGATAAGCGATTATATGCTTAGAATAATAACTGAAAATATGCCAAATTTGAAGTCATTTAATTGTGTGTATGGCTGTACCCGAGAATTTGGTGCTCAAACCGATCACTTGAGTACTGTCTCACTTTTGAAACAACTCGAAAAGCTTTCATTACAAGAAGTGGACGCCTATTACGGCTCTTTAGACGACAGATCACTGCTATCAATAATGCATTCGTGCAATGATTTGAAATATTTAGAAATACATGTCGGAAGTGGAGAAAAATTGTTGATTTCTGACAAATCAGTCGCAAATATAGCCAATGAATGCCCTCTTATAGAGTGCCTAAAGATCTATTACACCGAAGCCTTAACTGATAGATCATTAAACTCTGTCTCAAAATTAAAACATTTAAAAGAATTAGAATTAATTAATTTATATAACATATCAGATGAAGGGGTGATTATAATAACTGAAATGTGTTCTAATTTAACCAAATTATGGCTTAGTTTTGATGGTAATTGTGATTCAATTACAAACATTACTCTAATGGCTTGCATTGAAATGAGTCGCAAACGACCAAAACATAGTATTGAAATCAACTTTTTTGAGACCAGCATTTGTGTACCTTTTAATTTAGTTATTCCTCTAAACATGCGGTTGAGGGTCAGCTGGTATCGACAGACTCCAGAAGGTAGACGTTATACTGAAATTAAATTACCAAAAGTGCAATAATATTGGTGCAAATCAAACAACAATTCATTTACAGTATATCTGATTTATATTAATGTTTTTGGGTTTCGTATATTGCACTTTATCAGTAGTACTGTGATGTTAAGTGAGAGCTTCTAAAGCCATGACTATCTCGTGAGTTTACTTTTGCTTAAAGATGTTTTCTATTTCCTTTTTGAAATAATATTTTATTACTTTTATTATTGTTTTAAGAAATTAAAAATCAAATCTAAAAGAGACTCATTTGTAAGTTATTACTTTATAAATAGCATTAAAAGTTATCATATATTTTATTTCTTGATTCCTCAAAATAAATACTTCATTAGTAAGTTTTTTTGATAACTATTTTTTTAAGCCTTTTAAGCTTTTATATGTAATTAATGTGAAAGTTATGAAAGATATTGCTTATTAAGCTTCAAAATAATTATTAAAAAAGTTTATCTATTTTTATCATTATTGAAGTTGATTCCTATACTGTACATGCTATACATGTTTATAATCATGTTCTATACGGTATGTATGTTATAACATTCATAACATTTAATGATATTCTTTAAAAATGTTATCCTTATTTCACATTTCTTTGACAATCAATGAGTTATCTTCTGAATGATATAATTATTTATTAAAATATAAATTTTCTCATGAATTGAAATAAGATTTACATTTCTCTGATAACACCTGAATAACAAAAGTGAATAACTGACAACTACTTCCACTACATTATTAGTTGAGTACGTTCTTTACTACTTATCGATTAACAATTTTTTTGTTTTGTTTTTGTCTGACTTACACATCGATTACGTTTCTATTGAAGTAAAGTAAAGCAAAGTACACACTCTCTCACATACACGGATTTAATATACCGAACGTGTTATCGATCAGTTCCTGAACTGTATCCGTTAGTCTTAATTTCTTATTCTCGAACTTATAATTGTTATTGGATTTGTTGTTCTCTTTCCTCTGCAACTCTTCTATACTAAAATACACTCAAAAAGTTATATTTTATTCAATCAAAGGATAAAATATTTGTTAATTAATTTATTTCAATTAAATACTTGTGTGTTATTTACTCTGTTATTAAAATGTGGAGTTCTGTGAAGTTCTCTGTAATTAAGGTGTATTTTTTGGACTAAATAACTAAATCTTATGATCAAAGCCCTCAAAAATATACATTAAAATAGAACTAAATAAATATTAATATCAATAATTAATTATTAGTATTTATTTTATTATTACTGATAGAAACTTAAGAATTAGTTTTGAAACGTTTCCATTTAATCATAATATTTATTAATAAATTATCAAATTTTAGCAATACTTTAGATCATTGAAAATAGAATTATTCTATTTTCTCAACAATTATTTCTGTGAATAATGTTTGTCGAATAGAAAAGAAATGAAATATATATTTTATAATCAATTTGAAACAAACCATAGATTGAAAACTTAAACCTCTCGTCAAACTTAATCTTTTGTTGATTGGACGACATGTGCACTAAGTTATACAGTGTGTGAATTGTATTCAATTTTAAAAATTGTCAGTCATTTAAAATACAATTTCATTAACTTTTAACATTTGAACAGCACTACAATTTGATGAATTCTAATCAATTGTAAGAAATATTCCTTTTGTTGGTTTCAGTGTTACTACTATTGAATGAGACACTCTGTGGTTTGCCTCACGATTCTCAAGAGAATTTTTTTATATAGAATTCTTTGTCTATTTAAATGCGTTCTTGTTTACACAGCAGTTGAATGGCTGCTAAATTAGGTCTATTAGAAGCATATCAGACACTCTAAACCACGGCTCAAGAACCAAAAGATTCAGTCTTCATTGGCTTCAAACAATTTATCAATAATAGAAAAGCTTTGATAAGATTTTTTCATTAATATTTTTGATAAATTAAAGTATTTTGAAAATATTTTCGCCCACAATTAAATATAACAAGGGAAAGTATACAGTCTATGACTGTTTACAAAAGCGCGATCCAAATTTATTTATGTTTTTCTGTATTTAGGTAGACAAAGGACAAATACTTTTGTTGTCATTTTAAAGGTTCTTATTGACACTGATTATAAATATGAAATCGGTATTTTCATATCCCTAAGCTTTCCAATAGAAAACTATTAGTATTCCTAATTTTCCGTCCTTAACTTGACCTCTGGCCACTGGACACAGACTTTAGTTCTCATTTTATAAAATATTAAGATTAAGACTCATTATGATTATGAAATCGTTTTTTGATATCTCTAACCGTTTCCATAGTAAAGCATTAGTATCGGTAGTTTTCCGTCGGTAACTTGGCCACTGGTCACTGGACACAAACTATTGTCATCATTTTAGAGGTTCTCAGGGACGATGATTATGAATATGAAATCGATTTTTTGATAGCTCTTATTGTTTTCTCGATCTATTCGCCAACGGACAGACAGACAGAACAAATCTATTGCGCGCTCTTTTTGATCAAAGCTAAAAATTTTATTAATTGGTTTCTAATATAATTCATATAATTAATCATTAACTCACATATTTTTTTATTATAAATAATTATTATTATTATATCCTCTATTTATATATAATGAATTCATTTATTTTCAATTTTTCTATTCAAACTTACTATTTTCATAACTAATGTTAATTTTAAAAAAACGATGAGCTGGCTTTTCATATCACAGTATTATACAGACACTATAGATCCGGGTGTTTCCAAAAGTGGGCCGCAAAACGATTTTGTTAGCATTGTGTTCTATGGAATCATTGAAATTTTAGCACAAAATCCATTAGAAGGTGGGTCGCGATTAAAAAAAGTTTCGGAACCACTGCTGTAGATATGTCTGATGCAGTGTATATCAGTGTTATATTCTTAGAAACAGGCCCGCGAGGTCTAAAAGTGGAAGAAGCCCTGATATATATTTTGAAAACTCCCATTTTCTAAATATATCAAATCACATAATAATTGTAAGTCGTTTGCATGGTTTTCATATGTATAATAATATTCAATAGTAAATTTATTCTAAGAAACAGAGTTAGAGGTC
This sequence comes from Nanhermannia elegantula, assembly GCA_034699485.1. Taxonomy (NCBI): domain Eukaryota; kingdom Metazoa; phylum Arthropoda; class Arachnida; order Sarcoptiformes; family Nanhermanniidae; genus Nanhermannia; species Nanhermannia elegantula. The sequence goes on along the minus strand of JAQGCH010000306.1, from coordinate 21,291 downwards.
ATATACTATAGATATAAGTTAGTAATCCTTAATGTTGCCCATAGGCTCAGGCTGAGCTAGGGCTAGCCTATACTCCAGGCTCAGCTCAAAGAGCATTTTAGAATCTTAGCCTCAGGCTCTAGGTTTTGAGTCTAGATTGAGGCTCACCCTAACGAGCCTAAAGAGTCTGTACTTTTACTTTTTTTACTTAAATTTTTACTTAAATTCACCATAACTTAAAATTTGGTTTTACTGCGTTTGTGTTACTTATTTCGTAATGTTTTTTGAATAATAAAAAACAGTTTTGATAAGTTTATGTACTCTATGATTTTCGTTTTGAAAATTTAGAGGCTCAGGCTCTAGGTTCTGAACCCAGGCTCAGTCTCTGGGGTTTGAGTTTAGGCTCAGACTCAGCTTGGAGTTTTCGCGCCTATGGACTTCATTAGTAATCCTATAGTATTAAATTAATACCGGTACTATAAATGAAATGATTTGCGTAAGATTTGCTTTTTTCATGAATAGAATTGAACTCCTTCGAGACAATATATTACTTTTACTTTATCACATTTCTATTAGAAGTCTGTATTTTTAAGAGTTTCGATTTCTAGAGTTTTCGGAGAGTACTATCGATCGGGATCGAGTTATTTCGAGTCTCGAAAAATTATGTTATATTAGACAATTCAAAAATTTTTACTGAATATTTTTATTTTATGTATACAAATGTGAGAATATATTGTACTGTACATATAGATTATTTGAAGAGGTAATTAATGATTAAAGTATATGAAATTTTTCTTAAGAAATACTAATTTATTTAACTAACTGAAAATTAAGTGCCATTAAGTTATTCAGTTTTATGGAACACTAAATAGTTATTTTTAAAACTAAATTTTTCTCAAAAAAGACTTTAACAAAATGTGGAATTGCATATGGTTTTTGAGCCTAGCTTTACGAAATGTTATAAAAGTCAAAGGTCAAAGATCCAAACTCTTGAGACTACTCATAAAAAGAACTCGAATTAATCATTTTTATCAAGTTTATAACAATTTTTATGAGTTCGCAAAACTCTGAAAAAAACTTTAATACAACATATAAAGTATAAAGACTATCGATAACCTCTTTTATACACAGATTTCTATGATACCCCAGTGATACCCTATTGAACATTTTACATTTTTTACATTGTACTATGTATTGAATAATGTATTAATTATTCGGGATCTATTCAAGTTGATGATACAGTAGTTCAAATAATAAACTATGATAGCAACGAGAGTAAGTGATGCGGCACAGATGTAACTAAGGGAAGATTCAAAAATATATATAAACAAACGCACGTGTATTGAAAGCACATGTTTTGTATTTATATTTGTTGTCTTTTTTATAAGTATAAGTATATGTAATAAGAAACAGCCCCTCATGCATGACAACCGACTATCCATCAGTAAACAATCCGTATATCTATCATTGATTTTATTTTCCCCGACTGTACTGTACAATACAATAATCTGAGCTTTAAGTATAATTTACAGTATTATTGACAGTATTTTTTCAGACCTAAGTAATTATTTGAGAAGTTTATATTATTTTATCTAACAGTAAATTTTGAAAGCGTTAAAGTACTTAAATTAAGCGTTAAAATTTAGAATAATCTGTATTATATTCTATACTAGTGAATAGCATCGGTCCGAAATGTTGAGCTTCAAGCTCAAGCTTCTATTAGCTCAGCTCAGAATTCTTAACATTTGAGCTGAGCTGCTATCTAATAGCCTGAGCTTCAAGCTTGAGCTTATAAGCTCAAAGGCACTATTAATTTATATAAATATTTTCACATAAAATTTTGAGAGAATTTGTACTTTATGTTCAAGATAGAGAGCTCTTGGTTATAGTATTGCTAAAAAATGAGTGCCCATTCAACACTGTTTTACAGTTAATACTGTTTTTGCTTTATCTTAGCTTCAAATGAGTTGAGCTTCAAGCTCAACAGCTTGAGCTGCGCAGCGGCTGCTATCCCATAGCCTGAGCTTGAAGCTTGAACTTATAAGCTCAGACAGCTAAAATTGAGCTCAAGCTCAGCTCAGCTCAGCTCAGCTCAAAGCTAGCTTGTGCTATTTACTATTCTATACCTTAGTCAGTCAAATATATTTATCATTTTGAATTCATATATTTATACAATTTTGTAGAACTTGTTCAACAAATACTTCTGAATTCTCTTCAAAAAATAATTAAACACTTATATTAGATCTGATTATTTTTTTGTTTTACAGCTGGTCTCTAAATGTTTTTATGAAGTTGTTATGATCTTCTATTCCTTAATATTAAATATACTATAGTTCCGAGCTTTGAGTTTAAATGTATAATAAATGAAGCACAATATACTGTGTAAGTGTTAAAGAAGTCATGTTAGTATCAATCCTAATGCAATGCGAGTCACATATAAAGGTCGATCGATATTAGTCTTTTCATAGTGTAGTACATCAAAGGTTTGAAACTAAAGACCATATTTTCCTCAATGAAAATTTTCTTCAATGGAAGCAAACTTGAAATAACGGTTCGATAAAAGCTCGAGTACTTTGAAAAGATGATATCAAAGCTAAAGAGCGCGTGCGATATAGAGACGAAAGGATTACGTTGTTTTTGACGTCAAGACTAAACTCCGGTGAAAAGCAAGTATTGCATAGAATGTGTCAAATGTAATATTTCTTCTTAATTATTAATATTTTATTCGTATTTCAAGTAATAACACGATTGACATTCAAAAGCTTTTCTCTATTATAAGATTAATGTAAAATCACTTTTAATTATTATATAAAGAGCATTACTATGAAGTTTCAAATCGATTTCATGACTATAGAAATGATAACTTTTTTATAACACTTTACACACTTTTCTACTCTACTATATCTCAATTTTATACTATTAAAGCGAGGGAAGCCTTGTTTACCTTTGCTTTATATTATATTATTAGAAACCAGTGCCACAAGAGATATGAAAATAATAGAGAAATAGATATATTCTATAAAAGAAAACGTTTATTAAACTAATATATATTATGACTAAAAATAGTGATTTTTACTTTTCTTTTATAAATACTTCTACAATGAACTACTTTAACATATCAATACTCTTTTCATATCAAAGAATCTATTTTTAACGTATAAATCCATACTTTTATTGGCATTGGTTTTGTGCAGATACATTTTTCATGTCTAATAATATCGCAGTACAAAAGCCATTATGAATTTAATTGAAATATGTGTAGAAAATAGTTGTCTTAGTTTTCGGAAAATTTCTTTAAATATTTAAATAGTTTAATATTTTGTGCAATAAATCCAATTGTAAATTAAATTCTATATTAAATATAAAATATTTAATACTTTACTTTTAATTATTTTCTAATAATTAATTTACTTTATTTATCACAGTTTTATCGACAGCTTATTATTTAATTGGCTTTTAGTTATGATTTTTTGATATATTCAATAATTGCGCATAAGTTCATACAATGAAACAACTGAAAGCATACTTTCCACCTTTACACCCACATCACACATCACCACATCACCCACATTAACCGCATTATTATTTTAGTTGCTATTCCTGACTATTGTATCAGTTTGTTTGCTACCTTATATTTAGTCGATTCCCAACAGACATTTTTTCCACTACTGAACTAATATGTATTATATTATAATAAGTTCACGTAATAAAGCGAAGTATACTTTAATATCTGTTCACATTTAGATATTAATTAAATTAATGTCTTGTAATTGTCGAGTAATTGGTTTACTATTTTATCCACTCATGAAATGCAATGACTTTATGATTTTTGATACGGCTATCACTTAAATGAAGAGTTAATTCATTGAACTTTGTTATTTAGCGGTGAATTTTAATTTATTAGCAATTTTTGAGTCTTCTCCTCTTTCTATCCACTGCTTCTAAGTTGGAACCACTCATTTATAGGATTAAAGGTGATCCAAATTACACTGTATCTCAAACTTATTATAAATTTTTAATAATTTTTAATGGTCTAAGAATTTAAAGCTTCTGAAAACAAACAAAAGATTTGATAAGTGAATGAGTTATTTGAGACCAGACTGAAAGTTAGCAAATCTAAGAATTACATAATATGGTAAAAATGCTTAATCTTAATATTGAAGTGTCAAAGACTTAGTCAACTCAATCTCGAGTTTATGCCACTTAAGTCTCAACTTAGTTTGAATTACTCCACAAACTTTAGTAATTTATACGCTTATCATCAGTTTGTTATAATAAAATAGCAGCGATTTCGTAAAATCTTAAGACCTGATTAATATTAAGCTTAAGTTGAATAGTTAGCATCTGCTCAAATACAGTTGAAGTTGGACTAAAACCCAATCCAAATGATTATCTGTTGTCTGTATGTTATTGTATGATTACTTCAGTCAAACTCAAACCTCAACTCTGTTTTAATGATTTGCAATTAAAGCTTTAATCAAATTAATGTATATATAGGTATGTATTTATTTAATGATAAGCTTATTATTATTGCACAACTATGTGTTTCTATTTTTTGGCTGAAAGTCAAATCACGAATCACCTGAACTTTACCAAAGCTTTCATATAAGAACGGAAGAAGTGTTAATGAACTCTTCATTTCACTAAATAAGAATTTATATTAAATTCAAAAATATATTTATAATTTGATTATTTATTTCGAATGGTTAATGAAGAAAATATGGCAAAAGCTATAAGTTTTGTTCAATTTTAATGCACAAACTAAAAAGTGAATAAATTACAAAAGATATTATTGTAAAGTAAAGTTATTTTAAAAAGAAAAACAGCGAAGAAAAGAATGAAAGTATTTTTTTAAAAGATTTTGAAAACACGAATTACATGTTAAGTGTAAATAATATTTAAAGATCATTAGCAGAGAATAATAATACAGTTAAAGTAAAATTAATTTATTGTTTGTCCAAAAATAGTTAATATGTTAATTGATATGACCCTGTCTTTGAGCTTTCACTCAAATCTATTGGCAATTTATATCAGATTTATATAACATTAAATATATAACAATAAAATACAGTATAGTGTGCGTTAATTCATGAGTTTCATTATGGAGTTTTGTTACATAATTACATAACAAGTGTTAATTTAAACAATCAAAAGCACAATAAGAGATTAAATTAAACAAAGCTTTACAATTGTGTTCAAAAGAACATAAAAGCAATTATTTCAGAAATATTAGGTCTTTGAAGCTTTCTTTCAATAATAGATTGATAGATAATAATAAATCATTTATTTATTTATTTATTTTGTAAATAATTAAACATGAATTCTATTGAATAGCGATTTTCTATTATAAAAAAAAAGTTTGATATATATTTATAACATAATAAAATTGGTACCAGTATTGTATTGAATATAACCATTATTTCTCATTCTCAGATAGCTTCGAGTTAATTCAATTTTATGAGAAAAAGTTTTACAATTGTCTTCAAACTAAAGTTATCTAAAAAATTTTTGTTAATATCACCGGACATTTATTATAATTACTGACTAAAAACAATCAACAGAAATAGTCTTAAATATATTCGAAATCAATATATGAAACTTATTGACAAAAAAAGTAAAATTTGCGACTTTTTTTGTAACAAAAAAAAGTCTAAAACCTTTTGAAAATTATATTATACAACAATGACATTTAGTTTATGTATTTTGGCTGTAATTTATAAACAAATTTAGATAACACTAATATTTATTGATTATTACAATAATAATAATAATAATATTAATTAAAATATGGCCACCGGACAAATGCAAGAGATCAGTTTGACTCCACGTTAATAGCGCTTAATTAATAAAATCAATTATTTGATAAAATTAGTGTAAAGTTATGTTTGTTTTCATTCATAATATTAAAGCTTTTACTTGAAATTGAAAAATTAATGAAAAATTTACAGATAATAAAATATTTTATGATATAGTTTGTCATTTAACGCTAGAAAAAATACGCTTTATATTGTCTTAAAGCACATTTTTAAACATATTCTAACATTTGCTAAAAGCAAATATTCTTTATAATCAAATGCACCGATTCTTCAATAAAGTTATGCTATTTTTATAAAAGCTTAATCGAAAATATTTGAATTTTAATTATAAGTTATTCTTTTCAATTGCTTATTAAGCTAACAAATTAAGAGTTTTCTCAACTTTTAGATAAGTAATACAGTACTACTCTTAAGATAATGATCATTATAAAAGTTGAAACAAATTTAGTTCCATTGGTTTTTAATAACATTAATGTATTGGTATATAAGAGTTACAATAATTCAATGCCAATAAAATAATAATCCGAAAAATCGAAACAAAGTATATATTCTTTTAGCTGCCAATTCACTATTTTTCAACTCTTATTTTTATAAATAAAAAATCATTGATTTGAAAACAGTAAATGAATCGATTTTGAGTATGTGTGCAATGAATGGAAATTATTTTCCCGTATTTTGATTCTTTGTTACTAAAAGGTATTGTGAAATAGTTTAAATAGTTTATATAAATTTGAAAATATTTGTGATATCAAGACAATGTTACATCAAAAATATCGATTAGTGCTTTTCAACGGTTAATTTTTATACATGTTAAAGGTGTTATTCATTTGAGAGCACCAAACATAGAGAAAAAGTTAAAGAATCTGATATACAATATATATATATATATAAAGTATATAATATATAACTAATATTTATATATAATGTGATAGTAAAGTGTATGTGATCCTTAAATTTGTCTCTCATATGATTTATAATAATATAATAAAATTAATTTACAACAAATAACAACAAAAGAAAAGGCTTTTTATTTGATTCACCCTTTCTTAGTCTTAATTGAGTTCTGTTCACAATTAAATAATAGGATACTATCAGTCTTTGAATTTAAAAAATGCGATTTTCCTTAATCTAAAACAAATTCAACAAACAGTTATGTACTATATTTGAAGGAAGAATAAAATATTTAATTGATTTGTAATTTGAAAATGTGTTTCATATTTGATATTGGCAAAACTATAAATACTGTATATTAAACTTGTGAGAGCAAAAACTTTTTATAAATCAATTTTTTAAACTATTAATATTAAATTCTTGAAAATAATTATTCAGTATTTAATCATCAACAATGGGAAGGCAAAGATTCTCGTGACAACATCTTAACAACAAATCTGATGGAACCCCATTTGATGCCAATGGCACGTATTTTTGGCAGTGGAAACTCGGTATAGATCAACATAAATTAATCTCCGCTCACATGTTCGCAACACTTGAGACATACTTCTCTTTTGAGGCAATTTATGTAACATAAGAAGTAATATCTGACAAATGTGACAAATCCTTTCTCTAATTTGAATTCATAATTATTTGAATTTTCATCTGAGTTATATTGAATTTAAGTTATTGATTAAATTTAGTTTCCCTACTCTTAACATAAAAATTATTTTACTGTAAGGCAGTTGTAGTCACAATAGTCATTGTATATTGAGGCTCATCAGTCAAACCTGTTAATGTACATGTCACCGGACATAGACTAGCTTGTTGTTGTTGTTGTTGTTGTTGTTGTTGTTGTTGTTGTTGGTGTTGTTGTTGCTGCTGTTGATGCTGCTGTTGTTGTTGATGTTGCTGTTGTTGTTGTGCTGATTGTTGTGGCTGTTGTTGATGAGATTGTTGAATGTGATGATGAGCTACAAGACCACCGGTTGATGCCACAGAACTAGTTGCTGTGGTTGTTGTTGATGTAGAAGAGGATGTTGTGATACTACTCCCTCGCGATTCTCTTTTAATTTTTTGTTTGAGGTGAACCTTCGCGTGTCTCTTCTTTTCGTCACTTCGCGCAAATTTTCTTCCGCAGAGATCACATGAAAATGGTTTCTCACCAGTATGTGTGCGGACATGAGTTGTGAGGTGATCACTACGACTGAATGAACGCATGCAAATGCGGCATTGAAATGGCTTTTGTCCCGTATGAATGCGTATATGACGTGTCAGTTCGTCACTTCTTGAGAATCTCCTGTCACATGATTCTATAGGACACGCATACGGGCGTTCGTGGACCGGAGTCTTTGAGGGCCGATTTGGATATTTGCGTGCCTTCACTGGAACTAATTTGAGTGGAATCGGACTGTTTTGATAGGCTTGGCTCAGAATTTCATGCCCTTTACTCGTTGATTGATTGTATTCGGCCAAAGTTGCGGGTATTGTACCAGTATTTACACCGATAGAGGTATTTAATGATCCGGTCGATTGAACACCAGTCGGTGAGATACTGGTGGCCACGACGTATGCGGTCTCATTCACAGTCATTGGTTCTTGTTTAGGAACAACTGGCGCGATATGACCGCTAAGACTGCCGTAGTCTATTGTAGTGGTGGGAACGCCTGATGCGGTTGAAAATGTTGACCACTGATATTTGGGAATATTTGCTGTTTGTTGTGCTGTAGTTGTGATGCCCTGAGAACCGATTCGACCAAATAAGTCATCATTAATTGTTGAAGAAGTGACGAGTGTTGGTGTGGAGGCGACCAAAGCCGCAACCGCTGCCCCAACAACAGAACCTCCATTGTCTTGAGTTCCAGGTGTGACCAGACCTGTTGATTGGCTCGTATAGATAGGTGGCTGACGCATAGTGAAGCTTTCACTAAACTGCGAACCAAACAATGCTTCTGCAGTAGAAAATCCGATATCTTGTTGCTGTTGATCAACGAAATCGGTCGGCAATGCTGTTATCAGTTGAGGTGATTGAGTGTCAGCAATACCAATGTGATGAATGCCTGGAGTGGCAGAGATCTGATGTCCGCTTAATGTGTTGGTTGAAGAGACTAAGTGTTGCTGTTGTTGAGGCTGCTGTTGATTGCCTAATATGTTCAACAGTGGGGTATAAATGGATGCTTTCTCTGTGCAGAGCCAGGATGTGACTGATTGTGACGATGATGTGACCGGTGTGTTGATTGTTGAATAGCTTGTACCCGTACCACGATAACTGATACGTGGTGTATTGCCTGTCTGTCCTGGCGATGAACTGGGGTACATACTAGTCCCCTCACTCTTGTCAGGCTGGACGGGACCGGCAGCTTCAGCTTCAAAACAAAGAAAACAATCTTATAATTAGTCTGTCTTTATAATTGATATTAACAAAAAATATGAATTTATGAAATATCATTTTTAAAATTAAAATAATGTTTTAAAAGTTGTCAAAGTCTTATATTTCACAAATAATGGTAATAAAAGTTTTTTGATATTTTAAAAACAGATGTTCATATTATGAGAGGCAGACAAGACAAGATACCACCTACGAGTTTAGGAATCACTTGATGGCTCGTTTGGACACCTACGCAAAGCATTGGCACTTTTGCAGAAACAACCAACTTATAACTTGAAGGCTTAAATGCTTTCATAGAAGAATTCATGTTTGTTTGTACACAAGTGGTTCACTTTCTTTGAGAGGGAAATATACGCATTGTTCGACACAATTGATTAAGAGCTTAGAACCTAAAGTGTAGTTCTTCTAGTATGCACTCAAATCGGGTTAAATTACTGCTACATAATTAGTGTGGATTAATTGCTAGCTATAACTGACTTAGCCTTGCTATTAGTTCTTATTAATGATCAATTTTTCGCAACCATTGCATAACAAAATAAATTTACTGAAAACTTTAAGTCAAGTGTTTTTGTCAATACATTTGTCTGTTTTTGTATTTCTCATTTTCTTAGGACTTTTGAACTAAAATACAGGTATAATTTTTGAAATACTAGTATATCAATACTTGCCATAACTAAAGCCCGGAAAAATATTTTTATTCAATTATGACGTTAGCAATAATAGACAATTGCCACCACCTTACCAGGCTTACCACCTTATGCCAAAGACACAACCGGACAAAATACTCAAAGGGGGGACCCTTTCATTTTTTCAAATTTTTTTATTAAATTTTGAGAAAAAAATACTATTATTTGTTGAGTTTGAAGGTACTGTATATTTAGCATTAGGTTTTCCTGCCGTCTAATTTTTTCATTATATTTAGCAAAATCGTAAGCAATTTAAATCAAAATTAACTTTTACACAAATTTCTGTTTTAAAATTGTGCGTAAATTAACTATTTCTTCATTCAATTAACTTATAAGAAATTTTTATGATAACAATACATTGAAAAATATATTGATTGAGATTTTGAACAAAAACCGGACAAGTGGTAACCTGGTCGTCACATTCATTTTTTCATTCATGTGGATTTATATCTTTGACATTATTTATAATATATATTCATAATTAATTTCTTTAAATAAAAATCGATTGGGAATGTTCTGACGGATCATAACTTTTTTTAACTACGAATGAATAAATAATAAATATTTTTCCGGGCTTTAGAAATAAATGTTACACACCTTTACGCTTTATATGAAAAATTAGACTCTTTTAAGTTTTGCAGCGAGACTAATATGAACATTAAATAAATATATTTAGAAACAGAAACCTTAAATGTAACACAGAATCGGTTTTTAAGAATTAATGACTTGTAACATAAAGACTTTAACCAAAAAAGAATTTTAAATACAGTTTTTGGGATCAAAAGAATAAAGTACTAAATATTATGGGACTTATAGGCAAAAGAAAAGAGACAAACAAATACAGAGTGAGAGAGATAGAGAAAAAGCGGACAGACAGACAGACAGACAGACAGAGAACGTTTGATGGATTATAAGAATTTATCCGAAAACATTTTTTACAAATTTTTGGATTCAAACCTCAAAACAGTCTATTTTAAAAACTTTATCTCTACCAAACTTTGAGCTTTGAAACGATTGCTTAAGACGATAGCTAAATATTTTTTCTAAACTCTAATATTTGAAATATTCTTATACTATTTTCAATTCTGATTATTTCTAATATTTATTAAAGTTTGATTGAAATTGTTAACAAAATTAAACTTCAGATATTAATAATAAACGAAAAGCAAATAAAATATAAACGACATTAAACTGCAAATATGAAGAAAAATGAAAATGAATTGTCAAATATTTTTGAAATAGCAATATTTTGAACAAAGTTAAGATGAATTTAAACTCTTTTGAAAGCAAATAATGCTGTTTTTCTCAAAACGCTCTGCTATTAATCACATAAACAGTTAATCCAATTGATGTGATCTCATTAAGAATGATCTCTAATATATCACTCTTACCATCGCAATCACTATTTCTTCTGCGATTCCTCACAGAATATACACAGGGATGTGAATAAGCATAAGGTGATGGATTGGCAGGTGGTCGAGGGGGCAAATGATGCACATGATGATGATGACGGTAATGGTGGGTATGTCCTGACCACCAATGCATATAACTGTTTTTTTGATAATAATTTGGTGATTTTTCAGCCAATGTTGGACTGTTTGCACCGTTCAAAGGTGAACAGCACTGTGGCATTTATGTAAGGAATGGTAACTTCACAATATAGTGCAACTGAAGAAGCAGTCAATTATCAAGAGGTTCCACTCACACATACAAATCTCATTATTGGAGATATACTAATGAAAGTTCATGAACAATACTGTGCGAAGGCCTCAAAACAAACTCTGACAGCAAACTAAGTTAGAAACCAGATTTGCATGTCAGGTATGAACAAACCTGACGGACTTATGGGCCTTCAAAGCAGTAGAAGCCCAACCCTAACGATGCTATTCATCTAATAGAGAGCATATTTTACTTATAAGAGACAGAGAAAAGGGGCCGGAATTATACTAAGAGTATAAGAGCATAAAATTGCAAGCTATGGATCACTTTTTCAGTTAAAAGCATATTTCACTCATCATTCAGCGAAGGATAACTTGTTTTCAATTTTTTTTGGTTCTCCAAACTTGAAGATCTGTTCTTCTATTGGAGAGATCGTGGATCTACTTTGAATGAGATGCCCGATCCTGCCCTTTAATTCTTTGACTTTCTTTCTCTATTTTTCTCATTCTCGTGTCTCGGATCGCATCATCACATCAAACACACAATAAGTTAGACATACTCTACAAACATCGATCTAAAAGGCAAAGAAATCGTGATTTGGGGGTCACTCCACCCCATTTGCCGTCCAAAGCACTTGTTTCAAAAGTTACTATCACTGAATTATATGCGAAAGCGAGTAACCAAAAGGTGCCTTTTTTCCAATCTGTTCTAAACACGTACGACTTATCTCACGTACAGATACTTGTAGTGTATATTCCCCTTCACTTAAGTAATAAGCGCTCCACTTTCTTGTAAACCAAACGCCCTGAAACACCTTTCAAGACACTGAGAATTGAGTGACTGAGAGAAATGAAAGGCCACGAACATAAAAATATCGGAACACGCTTTTTACAAAGACAATACCTAACCATTGTTTTTCTAGTGTTTTATACATACTATACATACTATACATACACATCAAATTATTGTTATTCCATCTTTTTCTTGGCTGTCCCTTAGGAATGAAAGCCATTATTGACGCCGTAATCATTCTTTAGAGAAGAATTGCAAAAACTTGGTTTACTCTACGATTGAGTCATTGACTTTGCAATGACAACAACAACACTCAGATAAACAAATTAATCTTCTGAAAGTGAGAGCAAAAACTAAACTTCAATTCTTTTCCGCTTTAACTTTAATTAACTTAAGTCTCGGAAATCATTTTTTTGGCTATAACTTAAATTACTTTTGTCTTATTTCATTTTGATAATTATTTAATAAGTGCTCATATCATGCACTCAAAGCTTTTGTTAATGCTATATAACAATGATAACTAACTCAAGTCTATTAAAGAAAAAGAAAATCATCCAATACTTTAATGAATAACAGTCAGGAAATATCATTAATTAAGTCTAAGAGTTAAATATTTGAAGAAATGACTACTACTTTTGGAATTAAAAATAAGGGGATTCCTGCACAACATTATGCATCGATAGCTTTTTAGCCTATGAATCATAGTATTTATTAACTTAGAAGAGATCAAATATTTTTTTCAAAGATTATTAAAATACAATACCGGTTATATTAGTCATAAAAAGAGCTGTAAAGCTGTAACAAATTCGTCTGAGCGATAAATGCAATAATAATAACATAACAGTGCATTTAATATACCTTTTGCTTAATATCAATATGAGGCTATGTTTAGAAGAAGGCGGGACTGCTTGCGTTTTTAACTTTTTTTGTTCTGGCTCTGGCACAGAGAAATTTGTTATGGAAAAGTGCTGTGCATTTCTACTTTTGGCTGCCGGCCTGACATCGAAATCGTGCCCATGTATTCGTCTTTGATGCATGACTTCGATAAAATTGCTCACAAGATCTTTTATTTTGCACATTAGACAGATACAAACTCAACTCAACAAAACTGTTTGTATAAATCCATTCTTATAGCAGAGGTCAGTCAAGAATGTGCTTTGCTTTCAGAATATTTTCAAATTAACAGTGATTAGAAAGCATTTTTCAGAATCATATCTATTTAATATCTAATAAATTGATTAATTTTATATTTGAATAATCATTTGTTATGAATCATTTTAAAATTGATGCGTGTTATTAGTTTTCAGATATCATAAGTTTTATCAAATAACCTTAGCTTACCTTAAAAATAGATAGTGCTTACTATTGCAAAATTGGACTTAAGTTTTAAATTATATAAAGAACGTTCTGTATAGTATTTTGTGATAGCTTATACGGATTATACAGCACAAGTGATGCTATTTTTTACCGTTTCTCTGTTTCTAATTACTTACAAAAAAACTTAAAAGTTTCGTCATTTAACTATTTATAATAAAGTTATATTATTCTATATTTTTAATAGAATTATAACAGATAAAAACAATTACAAATACTAAATAATAATTTTAATCATCAAAAAAGATTTTAAAATCAAAAGTTACAAAAACTTACTTTACTTATTAGTAATAGAATTTATTTATGGAAATTTTATTAAATAGAATAGTCGTTTGTCGTTAAATGAATGATATTTTTTTTATAGTTTTTGTTAGTAAAAGAATATATATAGTAATTGAAATGCAATGAAACTAAATTCTTGGAAAAGAGAAAACATCATGAGATGGATCATGTGAATAGATAGTAAGGGACAGCATGCGGTCACATTCATGTGGATTATCATTGAAGAAGTCCACTATTTTAGTAAGTCTACTCTTTGTATTGTAGTAAATGCGCTGTAATTGTAACGCATCATTAGATAGTATTATTCATATCGTCAGTTTTTATATCAACAAAAATTTTGTTAAATCAGTAAAAGATGACACGTGTTTTGAACTCATACTCAACATACTCAATAATTCAAATTATTAAAAATATATATAAATACATTGTAAATATTGGACAAATTTTTAAAAGTGATACGGAAACTATAATATTCTAAAGAATATTTATTAGTTTTATTTCCTTGTACTTCTTTTTGTATAGATTGAATTAGGGACGCACAACTTCATTGAGTCTAAGCTCAACAAAAATATCAAAGGGAGACCAAAGGCATATTTTCATTAATTTAAAAGTTTTGCATTAAAAATCTAAGCAAGGGTCCAAGGTATACATTTTTAGATTCCATTTTTTACGGGATAACGTGTTTTATTTGAATGCTTTATAGTTTAACACATTTCTATGATTCAAAATTTTAGACATAACTTAGAAACTTAAAATCTTAATAATTTTGACTATGAATTATTGAACTTTATTCCACTTCTTAATGAAATTTAATGTTAAATTTGATAATAATGCACAAGTTGGAGTGTCAAGCCTCCAGCTTAACATCTCAGTTGGAGACTGGAGAAAACTTCTAAAAGCTGGAGGTGTGGCACCCCTAGATTGAATCATTGTTTTATCGGCAAATATCATATATGCATTCAGTCATGGGAAAGGTATGAAGCTAGAGGAGGGTGTGATTCTGGAAATTTTGAAAACTCAAAGGGGTGGCAAACTCATCGGTTTTGAATGACAATATTTTCAAAAATATGTTAGTTTTAATAAAATTTTCTCTTCAAAAAAATGACAACATTATGAATTGTTTTCAACATTAATTTAGACAACATTTCAATTTTTTTACAAATATAAGTAAAAAACACAAAATCCTATGAAACACCTAATCTAACCTAACCTTATTATCATGTTACTATTATGATGAATGTGACGCATTATATGTAGCATTTGTCGAATGCTCCTACTTCATTTCGCCGGGCATAAGCTCCCAGGGTCTTATGCCCAAAAATTTTGATTTTTTGAGGTCATAAACTCCTTGTTTTAAATTAAAAATCTTTTTTATTCGAAAACATGCTGAGGAAAAACTCATGACAATTGTTGGTCTAAATGTCAAAGAGTGTACCAAAGGAACGGAATATGATGTCTGATATGCTTATATTTACTTATATTTTTGTTTATAAGATAATTTTTCGAAAATAATGTAGGAATTGTTGCCCATTACAGTAAAAGTCTAATGTAACGAACAAAAAATTTGAAGGGTTAGATATATTAAGCTTCTACTGTATTAAAATTTGATGTTTATAAATGCAAAACTTGATCAAAGAATATCAATGTATTTAAAATTGTACAAACGATTTATTCGTATTTTTTTGACAAGTCTTCCAAGAGCTTAACATTTAGAATGAAACAAACTTTCTTTTAGATTAAAAAATAATTTTTTATTTGTTAAAAGACTAAAATATCTATTGAAAAAAGTCATTATTAAATTTTTAATTAAATTTAGTTTACAATAAATTTAATTTCAATGAAAGTTTAAAGATTTTTTGTTTCTATAAAAACTTATGCTTTTAAAACATTAAAAGTTTCTAATATTGAGAACAGACTGTATATGTGATTAATATGTGTTTAAAATAATCAAATTTATTCGATTTGATTTAACTATTAAATTATAACTTGATCTGGTATTAGAAATATAAAACATATTGTCTTAAACTCTAGTATGCAAACGAATCACATAAATAGAGCTCATTTCACATATTTTCTAAATCATTATAAATAAATATTTAACCACTTTTTAGCAAATATTGTATCAAATATTTGAGTCATAATTGAATAAATATATTTTCGGTTCTAATTATAACTTAAAAATCTTAAGTTATTTGAAAATTTAAATTTTTCTGATTTTACTGTTGCAAATAATTTTGTTAAACTTTTACATCACTTCTCAAAGTGAATGAAATTATTACATAAAGCTATACCGTTATATATTGTTAAGCCATTGCACGCTATTTTACACAGCAGTCAATGTTAGCAATGTCTCAATGCTTAAGGGTTTAGGACTAGTGTTTGGCTACAATAATAACTGTGGATCCTATCGATCGTATTTTTGGAAGTCGTTCAATACTTTACTGTAAATGAGACTATGCGAACAGCAACTGCTTACGCAACTTTTACGTATGTCATCACTAAGCTTGACGTCAGTATTATCTGACGTTAATATGAATTTCTGAATACGAAGACGACGTTCAATCAGATTCTAGAATAATAGAAATTTGCGATTCTTTGTTAAAACATTGTTTAACGAATATAATAACAATTTAATAAGGAAATGATCTCTATTTCTAATCAATGACTGCACTGATATCTCAATAATTTAGTTCTTAATAGTTTTGATTATTTGGACAGACATTTGAATGATTTTCACGTTAGACATTAGGTTATTATTTAGATTAATTGTTTATTTGAACCAATTATCGAATATAACTTATTTGACAGTCAATCACAAATGTAAAGCATAACATACTGTACTGTACTGTACATCAAATCATTGTACTGTATTTAAAATCTAATTCTTATAAATTCCAATGAATAAAATTTAATATAAAGTAAGACATTTGAAATGAGGTGAAAGTCATCGATGGCATCAATGAGTTCATACATATTTTTGTCAATCTATATATGAATTAAGGTTCGTTATATCGTTTCCACTTCTTTCATCTAGTGTTTCATTCTTTCCTATTATTTCTTATTTTTGTTTCATTTAAATCAATAGCTAAACGAGAAAATTCTCATTTATGTCGAGAGCTTAAAGCTATTTATCACAAAAACAGAACAAAACAATAGCGATTCAACTTTTATTTTATTGGCAAACATTAGAATGTGTTTCAATATAATGTTCTAACATCAGTAATATAAGGATTTGAGGGTAGTTGTGAGCCAAGTCAACTATTTTTTTACTTTTTCTATTTAATACACGAAAAAAATAATTTCAAACATTTATCCATTTGTTTATTTAACACATACTCCGTCTCTGATATAGAATTTGCTAACAATAAAAACAATAAAATATATTTTCGAGTATAATAGAAAGATATAGAAAGAAGAGAAAAATTAGGTATCGTATCGTTTTTATAATGTTTGAAGAATGGTATTTGTATTTGAGCATTCCTTTCAAGCGTTTCTCTATAGAGAAATTGATGTCACTTTTCTCTGCTTAACTCAATATTAGCCTTATTTCTAGAATGTCTCCTTTCAAGTAAATACCAGACTTTACGAATTAGTTAATGTTCAACGAAAGTTTATTTTAGGTTTAGTCAAAACTAAAGTATAGTAATTGATAAAAATATACTGAAAACATTTCAAAGAAAATAATTGTTTGACTAAAGAATTTTAACATATTGTTAATAAAAAGCATTTTTATTTGTGCCAAATTAATTATATGACATTCAAACGACATAAAAAGCAATTTATATTTATTATAAGATCAGTTTTTCTCCAATTTCTATTTACATGAAACAAAAAATGAATGTATTTTGTAGACTGAGTTTTGTTATTCTCTCTAAATATTGGCAACTTTTTCATATATTTTGAATTGTGATACAACTCACATCCAATGTTGAAAATAGATTGAGGTCATAAGCACTGCAAGTCTTAGAGTACTGTAATGTAACGTACAGCTGATATATTTTGCTAACACTTACATAGAGACACACACATACAAGTTTTTTATAATGCTTATCGAATCCAAATTGCACTCTCTGTTAGCAGATAAATACCATTTCGTCAGTGGCAGATCACATCTGTGAACATCAGTGACTATTTGAATGGCATATACCTCAGTCATATTAACGGAGCTAAATTTGTCGTAAAGAGCATAACGAAAATAGCAACTTATGCCCCGAAAAATTCTCAAACATAAATGGGTGAAACAGTAAAAAAAATATTCTCAAAAATATTATATAACTCGCAAAGAGCGACTCTCGCAATGAGTCCCTTATACGGCCATAGACCTGCTTCAGAAAAAGACAGCAGTAATATATATATAGCCTTTGACTTTAGCTTTTTCTTGTATCGCCCATTTTTTGCTCAATTGAGAAGAGCTGCTGAACTACTACTTTATGATGTGTACATCAATATGAGAACTGGTCTTAAGACAGGGTCATCAGGATTTTTTTTGCTACATTAACTTTTGCTGCTATTCAAATGAGACACAGGTGGCAAAACAACTAGAATTTAATTGTCTATTTATACACTTTTTCATAAAATTAAATAATTGACTACAACTGTTCAACATTAAGTATCACTTTTATAAATAAATTAGGAGTTAATTAGTCTCTATTAATTGTGAAATGAGACAAAATTGATGCACATGTTCGTTATTGCTTAATACGCTTAACGCTTAATCTTATTGTCAGAGGAATGTGTGATACGCTCTACTATAAAGTTAAGATAATGCTTTCCGTTCAATAAGCTTATGATCTGCTATATATGGAAAACATGCACTTGAAATATCTAATGTATCATTCATTTTTTCTTTGCATCAATTATTTTTAGGTGTGTTTTTTAAATATGATTTATAATTTTTTTAATATATAAACTAAATATTAACTATAAATAAATTATCAAAAACCTTGAGTCAAATTTGTTAAAAAGCTTTAAATTTAAAGCTTTTAAAAATATCAAAATAGAAGGACTATCAGAAAAATAATATTCTGATTATTATAAAAAATATTGTGTAAAGAAGTTTATCAAAAAGGAAATTAAAGAATAAATTTGATTTTGAAAATCAAAACAAACATATCGCCCAACAATGTTATGATACACATGTGTTATGTAATGTGTTATCTAAAAGCAGGTGACTTACTAAAAGTCCACCTACACCTCAAATGAAACGATAACCAGCTGTTTGAGAGATAAGAACACGAACAAAACGACAAATTTCTGTAAGAAAGCGTACCTGTAATCGGAACCGCATCTGGTATTGAAGTGACAATCGAGAAAAATGCCGATACGTCAGCACTTGTTGACACCGGTGTGTTAAGAGTGTCATCAACTGTTGAGGTAATAGTATCTCCAGTTCCAGTAGCGCTTCCCGGACTGCCAGGGGTTCTTTCTCCAGCAGTTGCCGGTTCGTCAGCGCGAACAGAAGTACCAATTGATTCGATACCAGAATGTGATGGCGACGGGTTATCATCTGAATCAGATTGAGGCTTATATGAGTCAAAGCTCAAGCTATAGTGTTGTGGTTCACTCAAAGCCACGTGAGTGATGGTCTCGAGTCCGTCCATAATCATTGTTGCAGATGAAGGTTTGTCACTTCCGCGTCCCTCTAGAGTTGGGACGAGGAAGTTGTCAAGTGGTTCAGTAAAAACACAATCAGTAGAAGAGTCAAGTGTTTTGGATACTTCACCCCAATCTATAGAGGATGAAGAAGACGATGAAGAACTCACTCCCGCCGCGTCGGGCGTTTTGCCCGATGTTTCTCTTGTCTCTTCACTCAAATTGAAAAGTTCGACAATTTTAAGAGTTTATATTCGAGGGCTTAGACCTTACATTGAATGGTCTGAACCAATGCCCCCAAACAGTTACTTGGAATAAATAATTCTATAGTAATACTGATAAAAGTATTACTATTAAGTAATAAGTAATACAGTACTCGTAATAACAATGACAGTAAATGTTTGAAAATGTTTCGCACTTTCACTGTTTCAGTGATGCTTTGACATCAACATTGAAAATCTCATTGAAAAACTCAATGATGAAATTGTTGTGTTTGAAGGTTCGCTATCGTATTCACATCAGAAAAGCTATGCTATGCCTCCGCACTGTTAGGCTTGTTCTACAACTCTGGTTACGTCAGTTGTGTGAGTCTACTATTCTTATAGCAGAATCTAAATTCATGAATGAAGGCCGCAACCACTTATTTCCATATATGGTGCGCCGGAACTTCAACAACCAATAGGAGAGTTATAGTAATACTCTATCGTATTTTACGTCAAAATTACGTTACATTCTTCTTTAGTAACGAGTGATACCGCGTGCGTATATCCCCTCGTGGCTGACAGTGTGGCAAAACATAGTAAGAAGTTATAGAATTCATGCTATACTTTCATATAGTTATTATACACTACAATTAGCCTTAATATTGACTGTAATGATGAGGCAAACATGTCTTGTAATCACTTTTTATACTAATTTTTTTGATGTACTATTTGTTGGATGTGATAAACAATTATAATTAACAATACAAGACTTTAACCATTCAACAAATGTCAACATTTGGCGATTCGGCGCTTTAGCTGTCGCGACCTTCAAATCAAATTAAATTAATTTCTATTCTCTCAATAGGATAGCAAAAAGAGAGCTTTTAATAAATTGAACCAAAGTTGTAAAACAGGCTCATCCTTTGTCCAAATATGGATAACAAGTGGAGCTTAAATTGTATTAAACGACTTAAACGTCAGATAAGAACAGTAAAAGTTTTTTATTATTATTTTGAGAGAGCGAAGAAAAAACTTGGTGTGTGTGCCATACATGCCATACATACAGAAACGTCAAAAATTAATTACCATAATAATAATGATCATAATAATAAAACACATGCGCTAAATATTGGGTTTAAACTTAGACCTTATATGACTATTGATTATGAATTCAATTTATACTTTTACTTTAGTGTAAACGTAAACTTAATTATATATAAATAGTTTTCATCCGCTTTTGTATAATTTGATAGAAAATTTTAATTCTATTTTTCGCATGTATTTTCATTTTATTTTTTTTAACCGAATTTATTTCTCAATAAATATATTGATTTTTATGTATTATTGAACTGTTATTGAAAAGTTATTTTTAACAATGAATAATATCAAATACATAACGTTTCTCACGTAAGTTTGAACCGTTGTTGCCATGGTATGAATGGATATGGATATTGCGCGAAGAATATAATCGATATGACCGTAAAAAGAATTGCCATAAGGCAAGTGTGCGTTTGACTGATAGATACAGAGTTAGAGACTGACAGACAGGGGAGAAATAGAAAGACAGACAGACAGAGACAGACAGAGAC
>JAQGCH010000305.1:0-26369 GCA_034699485.1 Nanhermannia elegantula | reverse complement strand
TATTTAATTACACACTAGATGGCGCCTTTGTAGAAAATTACAAATGTAATTTATTATTTATTTGTATGAAATTTTCATGAAAATTTTCAAAAATTACAAGTGGAACAGCGCTAGTTAGGGTTATTAGTGTTAGTTCTTGTTATGAGTACAGAAATAGTAGTGAACCTTTTATATTTGGACTTATATTATCAATTTAAAAGCTTAATTGCTTAAAACACTCTATTCTATAACAATGGAACTGAAATAAATTGGAGTTTCAGTTCCTGAGAATAATTAATTTCAGTTCCAGTTAGAGTTACAGGAACTGAAACAACGCTAATTTAATGCAATTATTTGATATATCAAAGCACATATTTAACAAAAAGTTTTATGAAAAAATTAAATTTTATCAAATATGAAATTTTAAACAAATTCAAATGTGGATCAAATGTATTTTTAAAAAAAGACTTAATAAAAATCAAAAAGAGCATCAAAGGCACGATTTTTGATTTTTTGCCAGAAAAATCAAAGGGGAGGACCAAGGTATGCATTTACAGCTTTCGATTTTCCTATAGGGGCTCCCTTTGGACTCCTGATTGCAAAGTTCTAACTGAATAAAATTAAATGATTAAATACTCTGAGGCGCGAAATTTTTTCGGACATTTTATGGATCACGAAAACTGTAAGGGAATAGTGCACTAGACCATGCATTTTTGGTCCTAATATAAATTATATAAGTATAATAGCATAACTTGCATCGAATATTAAGAAAAATTTCTCTGTCATATTATATATTTAAATAAAGTTTCTGATAAAACGTTAATTTTTTTGAATTTTTTAACACTAGTTTTGCGTCGATCACAAAGACTAATTACCAAAAATTGTAAGAAAAATTACAAAAAGGGTTAAGAATAAGTGACTTTTATAATAACATATTGTGAAACACACAATAATATGATTTATTAAAATTCAAAACACTTGACAGGATTTCGTAAAATTTTCGGTTCATTATAATCATAATTAATCAATCATATGTTGAATAGGGATTGAGATGTGAACCTATAGCTAAAAAGGTTTATTTGCTTATTGGCGTACATTGAGAGACATTTTCAAATAATTCAAATTAGGTCCAAATAAGCTTATTATAAATGAGCTATATATAGATCTCATCCAATTTGAATTATATTTCATTTTTTGTATATCTGACAACGTCAGACACCTGAGTGCTCAAACAATTTAGATGATTCAGCACGAACTAAAGCTTATCTATTACTAAAAGCCTGTGCTTTATATTTTATATGCTTTACTAATATTATTAAACTTGAAATATTCAGTGCTATACTGTATCTGAACTTACTGTTTGTTAACATAAACTTCAAATACTGTATTTAAACTTAAGTATCAATAGTGATGATAAAAGTGACGATTGTCTTAAAGGACAAAAAAGGCTGTGAAAGACCGAAAAAGTGCCAATGGCTTTGAGTTGTTCCCGGTCTGTCACTTAGTCCACTTTCGATCTGTTATTTATGTTTGATTAATAATATAAGAAGTGAATATGTATTTTGTTTAAAAATTATTCATTCTTTCAAAGGATTCTATTTTTTAAAATAAAAATTTGATGTCAATGAAGCGTCTCTTTATTAAATATTTATAATTATAATTAAATATTGTGTCGCATACATGTACAATTTGATTTATTATGTGCTCCAATTCTTTCAGATAAATATTGAGATATTAAAGCAAATTAAAAATTGATAAAAAGCTAAATAAAGAACTCAGTAAAAAATGAAATTAACATTTTTTATTACTATTTTGCCCATTTTTCAATTAACTTGTAATTTTAGATATTTCATGTATTTAATGATGCTTTCACTTTGGTTTTATAGAAGAATAAGTTCCATAAATGATTCGTTAATATTACAGTTTTATCTCTGTATTCACTTGAAATGACTTCAATATTAATAGCACTGAAAATTAAATGCTTTTTTCTGCTCTTAAAAACACGGATAATCTGTATAGCGTTGAAATTATGCTCAAAAATTATGCTTTTTATGCTCAAAATTATTCTTTTATGTAGAATAAATTGTTTTATTCTTTTTAGTGTTATTAAATAATTTTAAAATATTTTTAGACAGACTTAAATTCATATACATTAAATTCATTAATAGATAATTAAAATTACTTTATAATGAATTTAAAAGCATAAGTAAAATGATTATTTATAATATTGGAAATTTATAGATTAATTTGTTTGAAATGAAATCGCAAGAATAATATATCTTGCAGTTATTTGATTGGATTTGATTGTTAATAGTGGATAATTTCAAAACTATTACCTTATCTGATAATATTGACATTTAAGTTAGCCCTCATGTCCTAGTTTAATAAGTAAAGCATAACTACTGTATATTGAGTCAATTATAAAAAAACCTTTATTTGTGACTTATTAACAGGGTTCGCCAAGCACCTTCGCTTCAGTTATTTATTAGTCAATATTTTAATATGATATTAAGTTATTATTAAATTATTATAGTTTTGTTTGTCTTCTATTAAAAGTTCTCTTATATTTATTGGGGTTTTCAAAACTAGAGTTGGATACGAGAGTAGAGACTCTCGAAACACCAAAAATGTTCTCAATTTTTATATAAAATTTTGTTGCCATTCATTTTATTTTTTCATATTAGTAGTAATGTGAATACTGTACCTTTTCATACCTTTCCATCGATCAAATATGACAATATTAAATAGGATTTGTGAGAAATTTCTCATATTTTATTTTTCATCAAATTCTCTATTCTATGCTTTTAAATAAGTGACTTATTTTTTTCTATCTTATAAACGAATATTTAATGTATATTTTATGAATCCTTATAAGTCCACTTATGATACCCCGATTTTAAAGGGAAGTATTTGGAAATCGGTCAGTAATAGGAAATTTTTAAAACTGCGATTTAAACAGAAACTAGACATTAACAATGTAAAAAGCTTTGGGTTATATCCAAGTTTTGATACAGTATATCAGTGTTCTGTTATATTATATATATATATCAGTTATATACAGTATCCAAAACCGGATCATATTTGGTATCAGAAGATTAATAATTAGAATATTGCCCAATAAAACATCTTATCTTTCAATTTTTGGAAAATCTATAATAAAAATAAAATTTGAAATTTTTAAATTTTCCGATATTTAGTGATAATTTCAATAAGGATGTTGCTTTCACTTTTCTTTCTATCTCTCAAACAATTTATTTTTTTATTATATAGCATTATTCAATGATAACAAAACAGTGTTAAGTTTTATTCTCGTATTTCTTTGAATGAGTTTAACCTTATTTTTGATGGTGTACTGTATAAACCAAGTTGATGATGAGCAACATTAAGCGCACTCCAATGTTTGAGTAGAACTTTGAACGTAATAATACCTTTGAACTGACTCTACACTACTTTAGAGTAAGCGAACCGCAAAATATTCGAATCTCATCCTCTGAATGAGCATAGACTTCAAGCTTCACTACCAATTGCTTATCAATCTATCAAACGGATTAATAAACTTGAAATAAAATGTTTACAAAATAGATCATTTTAAGTGAAGTTTATAAAAGACTATCTCATTATAAAATCAGGAAACCATAGAATATTACTAAAGCTGTTAATTAAAAAAATTCTGTATTATTATTTTTGACGTAATTCTTGTAAAATAAATTTTTTGTTTTAAATTTTTTTAGCTTTCATTAACATGATTCTCAATTTCCTCATTAATTTACATTTATTGAATGCTTCGCTTAAAATTTGATTAATAAAATACTTTTTCAATAAACTATTGAATTGATTTTGAGGGCAAATATATGAATAGACTTGAATTTATTCTTTCAAAATGGAATAAACGACCTCTTTTTCAAATGAACTCCATTTATTAATATTTTATACTATAGATAGTATAAGCCTTCTCCTCGATATTTTTTTGTCCAGTTTTGAAGTCGATAAGTTGGCAGCGCTGACTACAATACGATAGATCTAAAATACCATTTACTTTAATAATTATTATGTTATAGAAATTTGATGAACATAGGCTAGCCCAGGCTCGAGGGCCCTTTTTGAGTCTGAGGCTCAGGCTTTAAGGTTTTTGAGCCTATGTTTATCATTAAATATAACTATCGGCAAAGCATTTAACCAATCGAATAGTTTTTAATAAAAAGTTCAAAACAAAAGGTCAAAACAAAAGGTCAAAACAAAAGGTCAATTTAAAAAACTCGAAAACCAATTCTTTTACATTATATCATAAATAATAATTACAATTGTGTCACAAAAATATTCTTTTCTGACTTAACTTAAGCATTAATGCTATCTTTATTCAGTAATTTCTTCGAAGACATGCTTGAGTTGGGTATAAACCAAAAGACGAAATGTCAAGAGTCTGTATCTTTTGATGTCTGTATATTTTCTATTATTCCCTAACTTGAGATTCTTATGGTTGAGCTGAACTTCTAAGTCATCCTGACATCCAAGCAGTAGTGCTTGCGCTACAATATATAAATTTCTTACGCAGTATGTATTAGTGATTGAAGAACTAAACAATTCGTATCCTAACTATACATTTAAGTATTTGAAGCCAACTCTTGTGACTGGTAACGGAAATTCGTCTTCATAGAAAAGATGAGCACATTTACTATTTCTAGTAAAAGAAGTAGTAATCAAAAATTTTCCCATTTCTAACTTACATCAACGTCCATTAATAAAGCTATATTAGACTCTCTGATGATACTACCTTTCAAATTGGATAAAAGCTTTCATAAATATACAAAAGAATACAACATTTCATTGAACACAATATTACTTCAAAATTATATTTAATGTGAATATTTTTTTGTATAATAAGCTAACTTTTTTGCAACAAAAAACTAATATTGTATATAATATTAATTAAGTATAAATATAAAACTTATTTTTAAGTATTATACTGAACCCTACCCTTAAATAATTCTTATTTTGAATAATAATATAATTATTAGAATTTACATGAATTAAATCATAAAAGAAACGTCAGTCTCATGTAAAATATTGAATAATTGAAACGATATGAATATGAATCTTGATTTATAAACTTTTCTTTCTTTATCTTGAAATAAATCATGAACTTATGCAAAGTATTGTTTAGCAATGTTTCAGTTCCTGGGACTAAAACTGGAACAAACAAATTATGAAACTTTTTATTTAAAATTTTTAAAATTTATTTTAGTTTTAGTTAAAGTTTCAGTTAATTTACTGAAATGTTTATTAAAAATAAACCCAATGGCTACCGTTGCTTTGCAACTTATATTAATTTCTGATATTAACCCGTAAAACGAATTTAGGAAATTATTATAAGATTAATTTGATAGGTTTTGTTGTATTCTAAACAGCAGTGAAATTCAAATAGATTTGTAATTTTATTTTTATTTCATTTTTTACTACTTTTTACATAGTTTTTATCACATGTGTTTCAGTTCCGAGAACTGAAACTCAAATTTTTCTAAAATAAAACTTGAAAATTGGAACTGAAATAGCACTAGTATTTTTAGCTTTGATCAAAAAGAGCGCTTATAGATTTGTTCTGTCTGTCTGTCGCCAAATAGATCTCGAAAATGGTAAGAGCTATCAAAAAACTGATTTTATATTCATAATCCGTGTCCCTGAGAACCTCTAAAATGGCAACAAAAGTCTGTGTCCAGTGACCAATGGTCAAGTTAACGACGGAAAATTAGCAATACTAATAGTTTTCTATGGGAATGCTTAGAGATATCAAAATACCGATTTGATATTTATAATCAGTGTCAATAAGAACCTATAAAACGACAACAAAAATACATTTGGATCGCGCTTTTGTAAACAGTCATAGACTGTATACTTTCCGTTGTTTAAAGCTGTATTAAACTTTCACTATAAGCAGTGACGCACAGTGCTCGAGCATTTGGTGCTCGGTGGTCAGCGCGAGCACTGAGCATTCTGATTTGGATTGTATTGATAGTCCACAAGGTGTGTCCCGAGGTTCGTCGCGTAAAAATATCTAACCTAACCTAACCTAGCCTTACCTTACCTAATCAAATTTTTGCATCAGATTAATTATATATTTGACTCGGCCATATTTTGACGTGACACCGTGTCCCGAAACCTTTTTTGATCAAATTTATATAATGATATATTTGAAAAGTATCCGGAATGACACCCTTCTTGTTATTTGATTTAATGCATAATTCATGTTCATCAAAACAGTTAAGGTCTGAATATCAAAACTTTTCAAACATTACCTGAATTTTTATGAAGGTTACCATTCCGGATACTGTCAAATATACCATAATTATGTATCAGATTATGTAAATTATGTAATTATGGCTAAAATCTTTTGTGTTCTGACTTTGAATAACAAAAAATCTGATGAATTCTGGTCTACATTTTGTCAATTAGTCTAACAATTCATTGGACTTATAATATGCAAACTAAATAACGTTTGAATAAAGTTAATAGTATATGGTTTTATTGACATAAAAGTGAAGCTAATATAAAGCTAATTAGTACATATTTAAGCTGTCGTCAAACAAGTTCAAGTTGAGACTAATTTTCGAATTAATATTATACAAAAATAATAATAATTTTCTGGACCTGCCATAAATGCTATCTATGATTTACTATATGTTAGTTTTGTCAGTCATCAACATTTGTAAGGATTGTGTGTAGTGATGGAAACATTAGAATTTCTAACCCTAATCCCATTCCATGCCACACCAGCACAACCGAGTCATTGTAAGCCCAAACCAATCACAATCGAATTCTATGCTAATTTTTTAATTAATTGCATAGAATTGAAGAATTTGTTAAAAACTAAGTATTGTTTTACAGCATTTTCAATGCCTGAGTCATAGACTGTTTGCGCAATACCTTTTATTATCTATATAATTAAACGAGTAGACTAAGTCTGTATGTGTGTCCGTTTTACTCAATGCGCATGTGTACAGTATATACAGATGAATAAAGGGTTTAGAAACAGAATTTTCAACAGAATTTTAATTTCTAGATTTACGGGAAGTAATTCCCAAAGTTGCTCGCGAATGCAACCGGCAAGAAAAACTAGTAATATATAAATAATTAAAAATACGTTTGTTCTCAATTAAAATGCAATCACATGTAATCACATTCCTATATTTGATTTCCACTTGATATCAATAATTAAATGCTTTCATTTTTCGCTTTAATGCTTTGCTTTCTTTATAGTCTACATAATTCCATCCCTTGAAACCCAATTACATCCAATTTGAATAAATTTAATCCCAATCCCACCCCACGAGTTTGTGAGTAGATTTCCACCACTAAATGTTAGATTCCCTCATTTAGACAATACTGTACTGTACATTATTATAGTTTATTATAGTGTTCGCGTTTACATTGCGTCTGAATTACTAAAGAAATATCGAGTGAGTCGAGTGAAAGAAAACGAATTACTGTTAATGTCTAACTAATCCGTACAGATAATCAATTTTTCTTTACTTTACTTAATTTAATAACTATTCAATAAATATAACTGTGTTTTGAGTTTCAAATAAAAGTTCATTTAAGCCTCAGATGTTGTAAATTTGGTATATCAGCAAATAATGCAATTTTATATTTTAGAGCTTAATAAATATAAGTTAGTCTTTAAATGTGTTTTCAAGTCTTAAGGCTAAAACTATATACCGTCTGACCCGGTTTTAACCATCTCGTCGGTGCCACAAGAATGCGTTTACTATACCCGGATCAATTAGAGCTGTGTATTTTTTAAATTATAAGGCCAGGGCCGGTAAAAAGTCGGACATATTGAGAAGTGTTGCATATCTTTTAAGACTCCTTAACATTAGCTGTTTTTCGTTATTAATTCTTTAATAAAAACGTAAAAAATTAGTACGATATGGAAAAAAGTGAGGAATCAACAGTCAATTGAATACCACTTTGAAACAAGCGATGGAAACTAAAAGGGATTCAGTAGTGGATATATTTATGAATATTGAAATGAATATTCAACAATTATATGAACTCGCAGTAAATTATTGCCAATTAATAGTCAAAATGTAGTGATAGTGAAGATTTTTCAGATTGTATGAGGGTTCGTACACATAGTACGTACGGAGTAAGGGGGAGGGGAGGGGTTTGCAAAAATCGTACCAAAGCGTACTCATAGGGGGTGGGGGTATAAGATCAATGCACGTACATTATTTATACAGGAAAATGTTAACAAAATGTCAATTGTACTTTCAAATGTTGATTTGATGTAATTTTCATGTTTTTCAAGAATAAATTTTTTACCGGCTTTTTTCGGCTTTTCAATGAGTAGGTCGGCCAAAGCCGGGCCGGAAGCAAAGCTCTATTGCCGATGTCGGGTATTGTCTATAAGTGATTTGCTTATATCGAAACTATTTAACGTTAGGATATCATAAGACTTGCCGTTGCATAAGAAAATCAGAGTTGCCTATAGACGGATTAGACTGTATTAAGTATTAATATTGTTAATTCGTAGAACTCGAGGAAAAGTTAGGCATTAAATTAAAGTGAAATCAAAGTAAAATCAAAGTGAAATCAGAGTGAACCCAAAATAAACCAAATGAAAGTAAGTCATTAAGTTTTATGTCAATTAACTTAAGTTAGTTTTATCATCATATTCACTAATTTGTAGGTTTAAAATAACCTTAGCTTATAAATTGAAAAATATGGGGTTTGTAACATTTTCAAGAAAAAATGTATGTTCAGTAAATCTGTCAAAAAGTATTAGTATTTTATAATGCATTATAAATTATAAGCTCAATTCTGAGTATCCCATGTAGAATAATCAGATTTTAATTATTAGGGAATTGTTAAATCACGTCAAACGCTTTACATCCAATGCGTTTTTACACTCATAGTGTCTTAACTAACATACTGAGACTTTACAATAGCGGTGCAAAGTACTAAAAGTAATAAACTATAGTTAAATAAAATATAGTTTGATTTGAGGTAGTTGGTTGATGAAAATGTGAAAATTATGTTGTAATACAGTATATATTTCGAATGCAGTTTTTATTACAACAAAAATAATCGCTTCAAATACCTATTTCAAGTCTGTTTCAAGAATTCATATAGTTGTAAAAGTAAGATATTGTCATTAATTTTGCAAATCTATAAGAAAATTTAAATTTTAGGCCCTATTCCTGACGCTGTTTGAAAGATTCTTATTTAAATTTTTTGTATCGATTTTCGAGTTGGCAACGGCTCAGGTCGGTTGCTCTCAATTCAACTAAATTGGTTTGAATTGATCTGAATTTAAGTATGATTTAATTTGATTTTTTGATTTTTTGATTCTTTGATTTTTTCTGGTTTTCAGGTTAGGTTAGGTTCAAATCAAATTAAAGTAATTCAGATCAATTTAATTTAATACTGTTCTTGCACTCTGTTCTTGTTTAGCTTACATTCCTTTAAGGACATTGACCGTTAGATCATATTTTGGACAAGAATTTTACTTGTATACAGGTATGCAGGTATACAGGTATACTGGTATACAGGTAACTATGCTTAAGAATCTCTGAATTATTGTTTGCGTTGCTGTTGAACAAGAATTACTGAGTAAGCTATTTATATACTCTATCTTTTTGTACGTATATTTTCTCAGTTTAAGACTTGGCTTTCATGCATAACATCAAACTTGCTGTTAATTATTCAAAATAATGCATATCTGATGCTCACATTTCTTTGTTATACTTTAGTCATTTTAGTTTAACAATTATTAATGATTTGATTCCAATTTAAGATTTTAAGAAACGAGATTAAGTCAATTGGAGAGGCATTGGTTTCATCTGATTGATAGCTCTCTTTAGATTTATTTGAGTCGACTTTTTTTCTTTCTTACACTATACTGAAAATGTTTGTTTTAATGGCTTTTGAGATGAATGAAGCTTTTGATGGCATTCTTCTTCAGTTCAATAAGTCTGTTAAGAATACCAGTATATCTCCCTTGAGGTAAATAGAAAACAAGACTGCTATTAAAAGTATAGATTTTATATTATATTTAAGATCTGACTGCACTAGTTTTTAAAAATGTTTACCTTTCTATTGGTTTCAAGAATTTATATGTTTTTACCAATTTCTGAAACAAGCGTTAAATTTGTCAAAGCATTGAATATCATTCAATAGTTTAATACTGAAATAGGTTTTCAACGATTTGTCTAATTTACAAAAAGCTTTCTATGAATAAAATCAGAATTTATTAAACACAGTAATTATGACTTAATGTGAAAAAAGTAAAATAATTAAAGATTACATTTTGTTTAATACTTCCAATTTATTATTAATTTCAAAAATTGCAATAATTTTAAGGGTAACTCAAATATATTTTAATATATTTATTTTTAACGATAGCTGTTCTCTCATTGCTAAGTATTTATACAAGTGTTCAAACATCAGAAAGAGAAGAGAAGTTAGAGTATACTCATTCAATCCAGTACTAGAGGAAGGATTACGACTACTTGAATGCTTGCTGAGAGCATATCTTGAGATCAAAAACTTAACAAGGGCTTTTATATAATTTTTGGTTTAAACCCCTAATATCTTATAATTTTAATC
Organism: Nanhermannia elegantula; assembly: GCA_034699485.1. Taxonomy (NCBI): domain Eukaryota; kingdom Metazoa; phylum Arthropoda; class Arachnida; order Sarcoptiformes; family Nanhermanniidae; genus Nanhermannia; species Nanhermannia elegantula. Next base: position 15,788 of record JAQGCH010000305.1, on the reverse strand, counting down.
TTAAATCCATATAAAGGTTGTGATACTTTTATTAAATATTCAAAATTCAAAAATATATTAAATATATTAAATTACTGGGAATATTATTTGGTTTTGGATTGTTATCTATTTATGCACTAAAATAGGAAATAATAAAAAAATTTTAGAATTATAAATAAAATAGAATGGGGCCGAGGGGGTATTGGCCCCCTCAACTCAAATTAAAAGTTAATTAAGTTCATAAAAGCTTTATTGTATTGTATTTTTTGAGCTTGAATTACAGGAATTATTTGAACAAACAGTAAATCACGCTATAATTCACTCAAGAAATACGATGTATTAAGAAGTTTTGTGAATTGTTTAAAATAAATATGAATAAAATATCAATAATTAGATTTGTATCCCCTCACTTCAAATTTTCTGGTTACGCCACTGTACTGTACAATAGCAATGGTGAGCATTTAGATAGCGTTTAAAATTTTCTGAATATTTTTATAACCGAAGTATTGAATTTATTGAATATTTTTAATTTAATTATTGGGTACTGTACTGTATACATACTTATTTTCACAGTAAATAACATACAAATAATCAATAGTAGATTTATAGCTGATATAGAGATGTAATTTCTACATAAAAATCAATTTATTTATATAAAAAAATTTGTGAGTCAGCTAGTCTTTGGTATAATCTTTTTCGCAGAGTTGGATTAATCGATATCTACAACATTATCACTTATCAATGTAAATTGAAACTACAGATCTGCTAAATGAAAAAATTCTGATCAATACAAATGAAAGTATTTGAAAAATGATTCAACGCCTATATTTTTGTTTCAATTCTTCTTCCCTTTTAAGAATTTAAAATATTTCTCTCTTAAATTCATGAACAATATTGGTGTAGTTGGTATCAAACCAAAGTTCGGGCACTTAAAGAAGTTTGAAGTTAATTTTGAATTTCTGAAAATTAATTATCAATAATTGAATTTTTTGGTTTCTACAGTATTTTATATACTGTAAGTATATACCAATGATTACGCTGACTCTCTATTAACCCTAAAACCAATAAAATTATTTTATAAATATGTAGTAACAAAAGTATGCATTCATTCAACTCATAACTTTCAATTATTTTCAAATGCGTGTCTGTCTGCGTCTGTCTTATTTTTAGCGATAGATATTTGTAGCATAATATTCTTGGCTTCGTTTTAATAGAAGAAACCTTAATAATAATATCTTTGGGCTAATATTAAACGATGTAAAGAATATAATATTTATTGCATACAGTTTGCAAGAAGTATAGTTTGTATCTGTGGTGTATGGCTTTTTATGGGGTTTAATTCTAATTCACTCTATTTATTATAATTCAATTTTATTAAAGTGAATAATTTCATTTCATATTATACTAAAACATTTTATATATTCTTACCTTTGCTCGTAATTAACTGATTAAAAGGGATGTCCTCCGGTTTATATGGTTATTGCTTTGCAGCTAAGATTAAGTTAACTTCAATCGATTTTGGGCTACTATTAAGAGATTAAGACTCTATTTCGCAAAAGCCAACGCTTGCTTCAAAGTTTTAGAGTTTAAATATAACATATTCACAAAGAGACACACTATGGAAATATTTCTATGGGAGAGAAATTTTCCTCTAATATGATTAATGAACTTTCGATCCTGCTATAACTTTTCAATTTACAATACTTTTATAAGAGTGGTTCAATCGATCTCTTACTAAACCAGATAAAAGTTGTTATACTTTGATATCTTCCTACTTATCATTTAAGATCATTTCTTATCAAAACTAATGTGTACATTATCAGTATCTAATAGGGATGTTCCACATGTAATTACATTTTGATACCACCATAAGAAAAACTAATATGAAAAGTATATCTCAAAATTTCAGTATTAATCTGAGTGTTAATTAGTTTATGAATAGAATAAGAGTGAAATTATGAAACAAGTTTTTTATACTGTGTATTATTTAAAGTCATAAAAATAATTTATATAGAATAGAATGAACAGAAAGGCATTAAAAAGTGTTGTTGAGATATAAAAAATAAATGTAATCGTATTGATATGTTTCACATATAATAAATAGTTCAGTGATGAGTTGTTTTTGATGTAAATATAGTTGAGCCCTAAACTCGCGAATGATGGCAAATCGATAGTAGGTCTATGTAAGGCTGTGGGCAATCTCTGATGTGTTTAGATAACAATGAAACTCTGGCCGACAGTACACTATCAATAGTACAATATAATGCTTTTTGCCACTGTGTCATAAATTGCATTATGAATAACTCAAGAAAACTGTGGGGTATCTAACGCGAGAATAACGTATCTTAAGAGTGAGAAACATTTACTTCAATACTTTCAAAATAAGTTATATTTTATGATTCGCTCAGGTTTTATCTGTTGTTTCCTCAAACTATACCTAAACCTTAAAATAAGGAAATAAGCCAATAATGAAAAATCTAATTTACTTTCAAAGTATTTCAAAGTAAGATAAAAATATGTATTTGTGCTAATCTATTAAGATTATAAAATATCAATTAATTGGTTGCAATCTTCACATTCAATATTTACTGTTATATTTAACACAATAAACAACATTACTTCTCAACATTACTTACTTCTTAAGTAAACTAAAGGACCCATTTTTAAATCGTAATGAATTTTATTGAATAACTCATTAATAATATTCTTTGAATTCCTATACAATGAATAAATGTATATTATACTAAACAAAAGCTTTATGTAGTTATACGAAACTTTTATGATTATAGCTCAAGTTTCCATAAAGTTCTGACTTTAATCTCGAACTTGACTCTAATAGAGATTCTCGATCTTAATGTTATCGAAGATCAATACTGAAAATGGTGTAAAAATAAATTCCATATTTGTCGACTATTACCAGTATGCTTCTGAAAGCATCATATTTTTGAAATTTATTAGTTCAAAATCTGTTCAAAATATTGTTTATAAAAATATTTAAAACTTTGAAGAAAATTATTATTTTTTTGTCAAATTTAGATGATATATATTAGGTTCACAATAGCTCTAATCAGATGAATAAGCTTGATTTTAGGGACTTTCATACTACCCATCCTAGTATTATACGTCGTTGAAATTCAGATTAGCTCATCCAGAACCTGACCACTTTCCCGAGGGGCTTTTAATCAAAGGCCTTGCACGCTACAATGCTTGTATCGTCCAACCTAACCTAACTAAGCTAATTCTAATGTCATTCATTTATTTTCGGGCCCGCTTTTCCGTTAGAGTCGCAAAGTTAAACCCCGATGAAGCCTAAGCCACGGATCTTCCCCCGCGGATATTACATCGGCCCAGGTAGCCAGGGGTAGTCTCTCAGAACAGATATGGGACACTTGATCCTCCCATCTTCTCCGAGGACTACCCCTGGGCCTGATGCCAACTGGACTCGAAAATGTTAATTAACAAAAAAAATTAGTTTTGTTGAGTTAAGATAGCCAATACATGCTAGGCTTGTGTTGCGGATCAAATTATCTATAAATAATAAGTTAATTATGCAAAACAACGTTCTCTAAGACCCAAGTCGTTGCATTCACCTCTCTAAGTAATGCTGTTGTTGACTTCATCCAATTTCATTGAAAAATATTATTTCTAAGCTGTGAAACATAAATATCCTTAACCCTCTCCATTATGACCGAAAAGGGTATTTCATGCATTCAATTCTGTATTTTTTTTATATAAACCTGTTATAAACAAATTAATATACAAATTATGTATTAATTGTAAGGATGTATTCTTTCCTGTCACAATGGAGAGGGTTAAGAATCTTTATGTTTTACAGTTGACTAAGATATAGTTGACTAATAAAATAAATTATTATAAATTCGATTTTATATGTATTTTTTGAACATAAACCTCAAATGAAAGAATTCATACGAAAAAACAAATAACTTAAAAACTATTTCTAAGATTTCTGAATTCTATATTCAAAATATTTATAAATCGATATCAACAACACAGCTATGGCTTCAGTTTTTGATTTGAACATTTTATGAGTTAAGAGATAACTTGATTATCAGTCTTAAAAGGGCATTAAAGTTAATCATTTTAAGATAGTTATGAAATTCTTATTCATATGTCATTAAAACAACTGTCATACAGCTGTTTTATTGCTCCGGTAAACATATTTAATCTATTTTTCATTGGAGATAAACTTCTCATTTAATTTAAAATGTTGTACAATCAACGCATTTGATTATTTTATGATCAATACTAACATTTTGGCTCATCTGTATTCTGAGTTCATAGAAAATTCTGTAAATTCTTTTGATAGTAATTTAGGGGAAATAAATAGGGCTTATAATGAATAAAATTATAAGAAATGAGTGCTCACAGAAAATTGTTTTCACTGAGGCATTATTTGAAAGTTAACTTAAATTTCTCAATATTTAAGTTAATATTTCTCAATATTAATGGTATAAAATTATAGATCTAATAATGATATATAGGAATGATATATAAAGAAAAAATGTTTTCAATAATTAATAGCTATGAATCTTTAAAGTTAATAGAATTTAAATATTAGTTATGATACAATTTAATTTGCTTTACAACATTGTCTTTAAATTTATTGAGTTCACAATTGAGTGAACTAAAGAATCAATGATAGAATAAATGTTAATATTGCACAATATTGAGAAGATATCAAATATTTTTTTCCTAAGATCTCTGCACACAGCTCAGGCTTGTGCGCAACATTATGAATAAGTGATGAGAGGCGACAGTAAGTCTCAATAAGGATGAGTTTTTCAAAGTCATGGTTTGGAATATTATTAATTGTATGCACTTATTGATTACAATATGCATTTTTTATGGGAAACCATTCATTATCAGTAAAATTGTTGAACAATATTTTTAAATTCAAGAATCAAAGATAGAATATGTAAAATAAATCGAGAATAAAATGTTGAGAAAATATATATGTTTTAAAATTGTCTTATTCATGTACTGTATACTACTATATGAATTCACATATAAGATGTAAATATTTTTTATACAGATTTCTAAACTACACAAATATTTCTTATTTTCAAAATCAAATAATTCAATTTAATGACAGTTAGAAATCAAGTTTTTCAAAAGGCATTATAATTCTATGACTAGAGAAGAAAATTTGTGGTTAAATCCCAAATGTTGTACATATTCCTAACTTTGGTAAAATGGATTAAAAACACAAATTACATAATAACTAATTCCCAAATTTACTAGTTTTCAATTCTAACATTAACATTGTTTAATACTTATATACTTTTCTGCTTCAAAATATGCTTAAGAATTAGTTTATCTAAAATTTAATATGTACCTTTTCACTTTATCTATATAGTTAGCATTTTCGTAAATCAATAGTTGAGTGAAGCAGTGCATAATTTTCAAATAAATAACTTTTAGCTGTTTAACAATATAATTGCTTATATTTCACATTAATTAATAAAATTCAAAGCACAGTTGTCATTAAGAGAGAAACTTTTTTAAATTAAAAGCATTAAAAGGCGAAAATTTTGGGTGACCAACTCTAACGTATTCCAAAACTGGACAATATTGGACCAAAAGATAAATTTTTAAAAAATATTTATTTTGAAAGAATACAAGGGGGACCAAGCACAGAATTCTTTCAAAAAAACCTTAAATTTGGACCGTTGATCACTTTAATTGAAATGATCAACTTACTAAAAAAACTAAATGTGCACTTTTTGTGATTAAAATAAATTATGTTTAGAATAAATAAAAATTCAAATTTGATTTCCCCAAATTTTGTTCCCAAATTTGTTGGTTTTTCTTCCTTTTTTACCAACCAAATTATATATTTTTTATTCCCAAAAAATTGCTGCTCTATCACCAGCTGCACATTTTTTCATATAACTAAATGCATGTATTTTAGAGTAAAAGCTGAATTCAGAATTCAAAATTCAAAATTTTAAATCCGTTTTTTATGGAATTCAAACATAAAAAATATTGCACACAAAATCTGAGATTCAATTATGTTAATCTAAAAGGCCAGCTACAAATATTGAATTGAATACGAATTATGTATCAGATGGCTTTTGCCTACTTTCCTTTTAAATGAACTAAACTTAGAGGATATTTATGTTTAAAAAATCCTAATATTGATCATTCAATTATGGAGTTTATAAAACTAAATACTGGATAAGTTTTAAATATATATCAAATCAAAATGAAAGTCAAACTAAGATCTTATAAGTATAAGTATAACTATCTTATAAGTAGTGATGCTCACGCTCGGTGCTCGTGCACAATGAAATTTTCAAGCTCTATACTTGCGCTCACGCTTTGGGATAGAGCATACTTTAGTAAAGTATCCAAAAATACGAAGCTTCAGGGAGGGATGATTTTGGAAATTTTAGAAATCCCTTGGGTTACAAAGGAAAATTTTATGACTCTAGGGAGGGGGTGTTATTACCGGTCTTTCTTATGTATAGTAAAGAGCGTTACTGAGCGCCAAGCCAGCTAATTTCAGATCTGTGGGGTTTTACTTACAGAAAACTAGTTCATTTTAAGGTACCTATTCGGTTTTATGCCTAAATTCTTTAAAACTGAAGAATATGTGGGTTTATTATAAAAGTATATAATTTTGTATAAATAGAAACCTTTATTTCATAAAATACATTTTAATCAGCAAAAATTTTGTCTGTATGTCTGTCCGTCGATGCAAGTGAATGCTGCCCACTTTAGAACCGAACCAAAGATATATTTTGTATGAGTATCAGCTGAAAGGGGGACACTGGACTTTTATTTTCCCGAAAAGTGACTATTGATCGAGTTAGCGAAGTAAGGCTACGCTATCAATGCTTTTCAATGGGAAAATTGAGAGACACGTTTCCTGTACAAGTCGAGTTTTTCAAACATAAACATTAATATGAGCCTTTTTAACCTTCACTTATACTATTTCTCCCGTTCTTTTGAACGAACCCATATCTAATATGATTTAACCCGATCATCACTACTTATAAGAGTCACAAAACTCACTTTAAGGAATGGTTCACATTAAAGGGATTAGACTGTAAAATATTTCTTCAAATGAATTCATGTCAAAAAATACATTTTACTTTTAAAATTACATCAAATTATTATTGCATTACAGGTACTGTCTTATTAATAAAGTTGGACAGTTATTTATTTCTACTCAAAGTGAAGTTTTTCACAGTATAAAAATTGATTGACTAATTAAAAATAAAAGTTAGTGCAATAAGTTTTTAATGATTGCAATATTAAGTTTTTTGTACTGTACTGAAAATTTGCTATTAAATGATGCTTTGTTTCAATGCATGAAAGTTTGCTTTTTAGACAAATTCAAAAACACAGTAAACCGACCGCTATCGAGAGGTGACAGAAAATAACGAATATAATTTTTAAATATAGAAGATATGCTGAGTTTTGCAAATATAAACTTTTATACAAAAATTTATTTTTCATTTTTTAAATTTAAAATAGAATCGCATTAAGTTTTGTATATATAAACCGCTCAACTAATAAAAGGTGATTTGATGCTTAGTAGACACTCAGCTCTCAAGTGTGAGCGCCCAGAATGTGTATCATAGATTATATATGAATAACTTAAATGTTGTTAAATTTCTAATTGATTTAATTTTTTTGCAGAGACAGAAGATCCCGGAAGAGCTTACGGAAGAGGTAACAAAGCATTAATGATATCAAGATATTACATATCAAATCATTATTTTTAATCAGTTTCGGTTTTTAGTTCCAAATCTATTCGGTTAATAACATAAAAGTTAATTTCCAGTTTCTATTGATTTGCAATAGAGCTGAATAGACTTTATTAAATAAAAGTCCATTAATTTGAAGCTTACTTAAAGTTTTATTTAATTGTATGAATCGATTCTTTCGTATTCAAAGGTTCATTAAGTTTATAGTACTTTGAGTTTAATATAACTTAATTTAGGCATTAATTGGTGATAAATCAGCACTAAGATAATTGGTAAACTCTGTTTTCTTATGCTCTAATTTGATTTCAGTTGCATAGAGATTAGAGTCAAAATAAAAACTAGTCGCTGACCAAGTATTTAAGTCAAAGATGAGGATTTAGGACACTGTAGACGAGATCTAAGACCCTGTCGATTATAGTATTATTTCCTTAATTTGTTCCACAACACTAGTGAAGCAAAAGTTTTAAAATGTTTTGCACTCTCACGAGACTTATTTTCACTTTCGTTTCGCTTTCACAACATTTTCATAATTGATTTTCACTTTCGTTTTTGGAAACATTTTCGATTTTCTCTTTCTTTTCGCTTTCATTTTATTAGTACAACTTATGTATATGTATGGATTGTTTCGCATTTACAGCATTGCATTGCAGCATGTCTTTGCGCGGAAATGTATCACGCTGAAATTTCCGCACCGATCTGTTCGCGCTGAAATGGGATGAAACCGGAATAGTAATTAGTCTATATTGTAAAAATAGGTTTCATTGTGTTTATTTGTTTAATTTGAGAATATTAAGCAAATATGAAGAATTCAATTAATTTTCAAAAATGTGATTTCATTTGCTTTAGCTATAAAATTAAGAATTTATGCTCAACAATGATTTTGAAGTCCTGTAATGTCGAATGGATTGACATTTCAATGTTCATAAGTTTTAAGCTCATGTCACGAAATAACTCTTATTTGAAAACTATTTAACACCGTTTAACACAAAATGGAAAAACTGTTTAAAACTTCTGCTTAGATAACTATTAATACCAGTAATTAATAAAAATCACTTTTTTCGGACTAATGCTAATGTGAAACTAAACAAAACATACCGACAAATATACAGTAGTTTTATTTGTTTAGTTAATCTGAAATAAACTTTAAACTTCAAAGCAGATGAGGTGCTTTGCAAAAATTTTTTAAAATAGAGTTCATTTTAATGCTGTACTTACTTAATAGAATTTTCAAAATAAGAGACAAGAATTTTCCTAAAGTTAATGCAATCAAAACAGTTTTACTTAAAATATTGAAAAACTACTTTTATTTCATGTGAAAATTTTAAATAAAAAACTTAATATACCAATAGATATCTCCTCCCAGATATGCGTACCACGTGTTGAAAACCGCATACATTTATCACTTTGTTATGCTGTATTAGATATTTTTGATTTAGGTTTGAAAATATCTTAAGCCATTAAAGATGAATTAAGCACTAAAACATCATTCATATTAGTCATCTTCAGAAAGATATCTTTCTTCAATAAATTATTCAGAGCGTGATTTACAACAATAACATACTTCTCTCACACAAGAGCCTTAATAGCGTTTACAAGAATTTTAAGAATCCCTATTACAGTAATACAGTAACTGACACATTCTGTGTAGTAATTGAACCCAAAAAATTTAGCTTATCATACATTTAATCCTGATCTTTAAAATTCCATAGCTTACACGTATAGTGGGGGGGGGGGGGGGGAGGTTTGGCAAGATTTGACTCAAATCTAACAGAAAAGCAGAAAGATTTGAATTCTGTTTTAATAAATGAATTTTAAAATTGAAAAATTGCTTATTGAATAACTTAAACACCATAAAACTCTTTTAAGATCTGATCTGCGAAACGAAAAGTACATTTATTTCAAGGCTTCAATTTGGTATCGGTATCAAGACATTCATATGAAGCAGTTCTTTAATACTATCACAGGTTTTAAAATACAGTATAATTGTCATTATTTTTTTCAATTAATACAATAATCTAGAAGTGGGTTAAATTTTTCACAAGTGGTGTTCAAAACCAATGTTTTGATTCCATAAAATTCCTAACTTTTAAAGGTACAGTTAATATGCTGGTGACTATATTTATGTAAAATCGATAAAAGGGATTATAAAAAATAGCATATTTTTAAACGCCTACTAACATTTGTATTGTGCTCTTTATGGTGTGATTTGGACACATCCTAAAATCCTGCTCTACGCTAATAAGTCGCGAGCTTTCATTACAAATGGTTCCTTTATTAATTTTAATGCTAGCATTAATCAAATGTTAGAATTTGAAAGTTTTTGCGACACTTTCAATTCAATTCAATTAGTTAACTGCCTGATCACTGTTTTGGTAATATTCTATAATTTTAAGAGAAGTCATTATTCATTATTTTTGCTTTATATCATCGTCATATGGATTGACTTATTGCTATCTAAAATTCACGCCTAAGAATTTTATTTCAAATATAACAGTCTTTATCACATAATAAATGAGCATTGAAGACAAACCTTTGAATTATTTGCATTAAGAGTTGTGTAAAAAATTGTCTAACATTTGAACACTAAATAATAGATAAAATTCTTTAAATAGTTGATCTTCGTGGTAAAAAAAGGTTTATACTGTACAATACATTTCATTAGTAACTATTATATTTTAAATGAAAATTCCCCTTTTATGTTACAAGTAATTGAAATGTAATTTATTTACTACGCTTTTTGTGAACAAATTTACTAAATGATTAAACATTATTCTCAACTTAAAAACTTAAAATTAAGTTTAAACTAGTGCTCGGTATTTTCGAGAAATTAACTTCTCGAGTCTCGACTTTTCTCGAAATTCAATTAACATTGAAAACATAAATCTGACTCAAAAAATCTATTATTAACATAAAATTAAGAAATTATGAAAATTTGAATGAATACAAACCCATATAATTAATTATTGGATTGCTATAATTCTTATTTACAAACAAAAGTTAATTGATTAGGCTTTAAAGGTATGCACTTTTTGTAATGAGATTACAAGCTTTAGAGAATATTCTCTAAGATAAATTTCAGCTGGACTATCCAGATTTTAGACTATTTTCAGAAAATCCAGTGCTTGTAAATCCACTTTAAGTTTGGTCCCCTTTGATTTTTTAAGCTGTCCAGATTAATCTCCATCTTTGAACTCTATTAGACTTGGTCACCCTAATTTAGGCTTCAAATAATATGTGAGTTACCTGAAATTTAAATCTCTAATACTAAATTCTGTTCTTGTTTCAATTCATATTATCAAAATCAAAAAATTTCGAGACTCCACGAGTCTCGAAGTGCCTCTCGAATGAGACTCGAGACCCAATACCGAACACTAGTTTAAACTCTTCTTAAACTCGTTAGGGGTAGGATTCTTTGTTGGTGAGCCATGTGTTTCGACTTGCAATAAAATATTATTTCACGTTTCCTGTAACCTATCAACACATTTATGTGAGTGCCTACCAGATTATCCGGTCAATGTGGACAATAAAATTTGCTTAAAAGGTATATTATTTTATATTTAAAAGAATTTTTTGTAATTTATTTATTTTTTTTTACTGAAGCCGTTCGAATAGGAGAAAATTGCGAATATCGTGAGGCCTGTAATTACTACGATATTAATACAATTTGCTCTAATGATGGCTATTGTCAATGTTCTCAAGGTAAACATTCAATACCAGTAACTTATTGGTATTTAACTTATTCCACAAATTTTCTTCCAATAAAAAAATTATTTTAGCAGTTTTTGCACTGTACGGTACAATAAGTGGGCTTCTGTACAAAACAGTACACCATTATCTACAATTACTTAATAAAACAGAATTAAACTTTAAGCTATAATGACGAGTGAGTTCTCATAAAAACTAGTTTTACAGATAAGAAAGATTTAACCTTAAATTTTGAGAATAAAAAAATATATACTAATAATAACATTAATACAGAGATTTATATAATATCTCTTTATATGAGTTATATCGGAAACTCGAATCCTTTTTTGTCCGACTGATATAATGACATTGCAATCATTTAATAAAAATCTTTGCCATTATAGTAATCATTGATTTACTGTTAGGCTATTACCATAAATCGGAAGATCAAAAAGGAAGCGTTTGTGTTGCAGGTAATGATCGAAACATAAATTCTCGATTATATATAATCGATGTTTTATATGAAAGGCGACTCACCAATGCATCTGCGAATAGGAGCTGCCACTTACGAGTTCTTAAACAATGCAGATCTCACTACTTTGTTAAGCCTTATTACAAGTGTAGTTATGTTACTGTTTCTCTTTTGTTTTGTCATCAGATTATTTAATAAGTAAGTATTTTCTTAATGAACTTTCAGAGATATATAACAATATTAGTTATTGTTATTAAATAAGAGCGCGTTATAATGAAGATCACGATCGCTGTTATAGCAGAGCTTCTGTACCACCGGTTATATTAACGGGTTTAGACTCTGCTCCATCGCGAGGGTCGAGCACGAGGAGTGTTATTAATGAGTATTTGCCACCTTCTCGGAGAGCCAGCTATTCATTATTAGCACCGCCGCCTTCCAACTTAGGTATTACCGGTATATGAATGTGCTTCTGATCGATCAAAATAATCAAATATTGCTTTCTGACAATACTCGTAGCCTCTCGTCGCCCAAGTTTATCGTCAATACGTTCTCAAAGTTCCTTTAGAAGCTATTCATCATTTCGCAGTCAATCGTCTTTCAGAAACTATCGCGGGGGCGGTGGTTGTATACTTGGGGGTAATGGTGATCGCGATTCTGTCAGAAGAACCACATCATCTCCAGTCGATACTATGCAGCAAATTTCCAATCAATCTTTCAATACTGAAAGAATATCACAAAACCATTATAGCGGAACATTAAGGAATAAAAGTGTACGCTTTTATATAATTATTATTATTGTAGATACTGTATTACATACATATCACTACTGTTGTATCAGTTTCAAAATTTCATTTGAGTTCCAGTTCCAGTTCCTGAAAAAATTTGGTCTGAGTTCCAGTTCTTGAAACTGGAACTCAAATTCTTAATTTCAGTTCCAGTTCCAGGAACTGATACAACACTACATATCACCAATGCATTCGTCTTTAAGTATATAACAAAATATATTTTATTTTTTATTCGCTATGATATAGGAAACATGTCTTATTCATCATTCATCGGGTATTAATCCTTCTGTGCCTCATCATTGACTACGAATATTTTAGTGCAAATGTATTCAACTTGTTCTTAAAAATAAACGTTTAATCTTCAGAAATACATATTTAAAAGCCAAGTAACACTTTTCTTCCAAAACATCTTATAAATAATTAATTGAGTTATACATTCAATAGTATTCAATGCATTATTTAGAAAAAATAAAAGAGAAATATAAATACAAGTATAATACGAAAATTGTGTGACAAACAGGCATTAGGATGTAATATAAGCCTAAAGCTAAAATCAGTGTAATGTACTCTACAGCCACGGTTTTCAAATTATGGGCCAGTGGCACCTTGGGATCATGGAATCAAAAAATAACATTAGCTTCTATGGGAAGGGGGCCACAGGTTCTTTAATTTTACATTGAAGAGGCCCACAGACCAAAAAAGTTTGAAAATCACTGCTCAAAAGTACTTCACATTATGTTACATGCATTCACATGCTTCATAACAATCAATTAAAAAGTAATTAATACTTTTTTTTATTATTATAGAACAGTATTTTCTTAATTTTAGTTTTAAAACAAAGAATAATTTACTCATTGTTTTAAATGATAAATTTGAACTCATTTCAAAAATTTAATTATTTATTCGCACAAAAATCAATAGTTTCTATTGAATATATTGAACAAAGAGCTGAAACAAAATTATCTAAAAAATAAAGAGTTCTTTAAAAGCCATTCTATTTAAATGGTTGGCTTACAATTACTGTACAATATTGTTATCATCATTACAATAACCGAAGCAAATAAAACCAACATTACTATTAATACTACTATAATAGGTTTATGACATGAATAAAGGAATTCTGAATTCATTGTTTGCAACTTTTAATTTTTGATTATATAATATACTTAATATATAGAAGTTTAATATAAGGTCAAAATTAGAAAAATCCTTTCATTTGTAAAAATTAAAAATTCTTCAAAAGAAAAATCCGGATTTATCTCCCGATCCATCTTTAGTCTTGATTTTAATGAATGTTATAAATAGCTTCACTTATAAAACAAAAAATAAGTTTCATTACTAATTTCATGGCTGCTGCACAAACTCAAGAAAATGTGCGCTAATGAATAATAATTACTTCAAATTAATTCTTTAGTTATTTATATATTATATGTTTAGTGAAACAATAAAAATTGGCTGAAATATCTTTTGGTATAAACATTTTTTGCATTTTTTCTACTTGTATTAATAGTTGAATGTTATCAAAAAATAGTTTATAATATTTTCAAAACGTGTAAATAAGTTGTAAATAACGTGTAAATTGAAATAATTGCAGAATAGCTGTTGACTGAGGAATATTCAGAATCAAAAATTTATGAAATCACCTGAACTTTATATGTATTATATTTGAATTCCCAAAACATTCGAGCACTGTATAGCTTAATATTTGTTTTGCTTATTTCTTCCAATGAACTCAATGAAGTGGAAACATTATTAACAACCATAGGAAATAAATACTGTATAAGTTTACTGTCGCCCAAACAAATTCTAATCAAATTTAAATTCCTTTGGAATAAATTATTTTTGAATAATGTGTTGACTTTCTGTTGTTAAAAACGACTCTTTAGTAAAAGAACTAACTCTATGTTGTATAATAAAAATAGTCAACTCTGAAAACATTCCTTTTGTGAACTACAGTAGTCTCGTTATAATGAATGAGCAAATGCAAGACAAATCCGTTTATTATAACGACAGTTCACTATATCAGCAGTCACTTAAAAAATCATTATAATAGGATTTATTGAATAAACATAAAATATAGTGATTTAATTTTAGAATTTTAAAGTTGTATTTATAAAATTTTATTTGTTTAATAAACTTTAATTCATTTCAACGATTCGTACGATCATTGATGTGAAACAAATTGTAAGTTGAGATCACATTAAATTATGCTCTGGTTGGTTAAGAAGACTTAATAATTTATAGTATTATTAATATAAACATATATATACACACATCTAAATTCACTGATTAAATATTACTTATTGTGAATCGATTTGCACTAAATTCTAATCCAATTTGATTCATGGTAAACGATACTAACGTTATAGAGCAAAGAGTAGTAAATCTCATATATCTAACAAATTATTTAAATATAGTTCTTTATTTTGAATGAAACCTCTTTATTGTACTTTATTTTTAGCAGTTTATAAAAATATATTTTATAAGTACAATTAGACTCCGATTTTGGCATAAAATTAAACTCATATTTGATTATTTGTATACTAATCGTTCAAAAAGTACACTTATGAAAGCACGAAAAGCACTGATTATTTGAAATTTTTCTATTATTACAATTGAAGATCTTTGCATTACTTGTTAGACACTCTGTTCAACAATCTCATCAACAATTCATCCACTCTTAGAATATGATCCATTATTTGGGCCTTTTCTTAAAGCAAAGCGTATTTACTCAGCGCATAAAGTAATACTGCAGTGCAGCATAAGTTATCACGCATTGCCTATAGTATTGAAGTGCTTTTATACTAATCAATAGATAATGCAATAATGTGCTAAAGAAATCAATATATATTTGACTTCAATAGTTCCTATTTTAATGTATTCTTTAAGAAAAATGAAATAAATTGAAAGGGTGTCACATCAGAGCACAATCTTTATAATATTCATATTTGACAGAATCTGATGGGACAAGAAAAGAATTTTTTATGTCACTTTCACTATCGTTATGTATAGAAACAAAAAAGATCTATAAGTTTCAGATAAAATCCTATTTCAAGTTTCTATAATACATGAAAGTACTCCCGTAAAAATGTAACTACTGATATAATAACCCCTTTATAGCGAATCCTTGAT
>JAQGCH010000304.1:0-26385 GCA_034699485.1 Nanhermannia elegantula | reverse complement strand
CTCACAAGTTCAACACTTCTGTACTTTATTTATAATTTAAAATTAGAATTAAACTCATATTTGCGTCGAAACTAATGAGTCAATAATTTGATGATTAAATCGATATAATTGTCAAATCAATGAATTACACAAACATTGAATAAGATTATAATCAAAAACAAAAATAGTTATCTATTAATAGCCAATAATCAAAATATTTTTATTATCGTTCTTATAAACACTGCAATGTAGAGAAACGCCCACTCCTTCAGTCAAAAGTGTTTTATAGGACTTTAATAAATATTTACATTACTTTTTTTACGAATATTTTAATTGTTTTATAGTTTTATTTCGAACTTAAAATTAAAATTTCAAACAAAATATGCAATAAATGTCGGTTACAATAAGTGAAAATGATATATAAATGTGTAATAAATGTCGTCTTAAATAACGATAAGTGAGATATAATGAGATGATTGAAGGTCGAGAACTACGTTAAGCATATTAAGGGATAGATATGTAGTTCATATAGTTCTCATTGCCTTAACAATGCTTTTCTTGTTAAGCACACAAAACATTCACAAATATTTTTAATTATTTCTTATTCTACACTTTCATAAATTGTATAAAATTTCATTTCTCAGGTCTAATCAGATTCTTCGTCGTCGTCGTCCTCTTCTTCCTCATCTTCTTCTTCATCCTATGATTTGATTAGAATTTTAATAAAATGTTAAAAGAGTAACAAAAGTTGAGATAATATAACATATAAACTAAATATAATACCGAAATATCGCAGTGTTCGCAATACCAGGTGTAACCGCGCTGTTTGGGGTTCTTCTTGACCGGAGGGTTCAGACAACTCAAGTGATAATAATTGTAACAATTATCACATCTAATCACAAATTAAAAGACAATAAAACAAAGTGAAGGATAGCGTTATCAGAATTTAAACTCATAATTAATGTATTTATAAATCAATTTTTGTATAAATGAGAACTTACTGTACGCGCTGTTTATAATTCGCCATTTCATTGCATTGAAAACATTGTTCTTCAGTTTTAATTTGTTTTTTGGGCGGTGGCGGAGGCGTTGATAATGATTTACTCCTCGATTCTGAGGCTTCACTATTTTCACTGATACTTTCGGTTTTTATTTTTCTATTCTTTCTCTTATGAGAACCCGAACCCAGTTTTCGTTTTCGTAATTTAGAAGCAGACGAAACACTGGAAGGCGGAGAATATCCGGCGTCGGGTTCGAACTTATTCGGTCCCTTCACGTGTTCGCGTAGTTTTCGTGGCTTATCCATTGCTGACTGATTACTGTTTTCGTTATCACTGTCTTGTGTTTCTTGTTGTTCAGTACAATCAGAGCACTGCCAACCACCGAATCGAGTCTTTTTAGGCATTCGAGTCAATGGCGGATCGAGACAATAGAGATGATAATAGAGTTGACACGAATCACATAAAGCCAACTGATGCTGATCTTTGGTTTGATGACAAATTCCGCACTCAATTATTTTGATGACTGAACTGTGCGATGATTTCAAATGAGTTGCTTTTGCTTCACTCGAAGCGATTTTTTCTTTTTTCACACTCTCTGGAACTTCAAGAAGTTTTGGTAAAGGAATGTCTTGTTCTGACAAATGATTCAAAATATTGAAATACTCTCTGACTGTGTTTCGCAGCAAATCGTTATCGCTTTTAATTTTGTCCAAATTATGTAAACTCTATAATTATCAACAAAAAAATGCATTAAATATGAAAACCAAATGAAAAGCCAACTCAATGAATACCTGATCATATGTTAATCGCGTGGTTTTCTCCAAATCTTTCAACTGACTGTTTTGAACTATGAGTTCGTCGGATCGCTTTTGCATTGAAGTCATTCGATTATTACGATCTTTATATAGATTTAAAGAAAATGGTTATCAATCAAAGTGAATATAGTATTGAATTGAGAAAAGTTAAAGACAGACCGATATAATAGCTGATGTACTCAATAGAGAAGGCGGGCGGGACGTGCCATTTCCTCCTCACATCTCCCACTTCTTGTGAAGGAATGTGCGTTTGCGGACTCAGTCCAAGCAATTCTGCTTTTCTTATCAGCCTTTTTATAGCTGAAGGACTGGTTGTCAAAAGACGCGGCATTTTTTGAGTCGGAACTGAATAATAATTACAAGAATTAATTTAAACAAACATATAATGAAATTTTATATTTTACCCCAAGTTTTTCCTTCTGAATCGATTCGGTTTGCCTTCCATTTGGTTCTTTGTTTTGATAGTTTTAATTGAATTCTTTGATTAGTATTAGTGTTGGCATTAATTGACTTAAACTTTGACTGCAATGCGAGCCAATTACGTCTTTTGCTCTTAACAGTTGCTCTGTCGGCATGAAGTTTGCAATAGGCGAAGAAGGGATCGACCTCATCAGCAGAGTGAGACTCAGACAGCAGTCCTTCGCGTTGAGCACATGTCACGTGAAAATATGATTTACACATTCCTGCGTCACAACAAATACAAACACCGGTGCGACTGAGTCTCTCGTCTTCACACAGACTGCAAGCCTTTTAATAAATAAAAAGATAAGAATTGAATAAAATATATTTAAATCAAATGTTTGTTCAATACTTTGAGACCCCATCGAGAGTAAGGCATTTCAAAAAGTGTAAGTCCAGTAAGTTTTGTGACGTCACCGAAAGCCACTCCTGGTATGTAAAGCGCACAAACCATATGAACCCAACTGTACACAAAGTGTATCATAAATTAGAAAATCTAAAAAAAGTTAAGCAAACAAATGATTTATGAGACATACCGCCCAACATCTGTCACTTTGAAAATCCCACCGGAGTTCGGACACAATTCACAGTACTTTAATGTAAAAGATATTTAAAAATTATAAAAAGTATATCAAAAATTGCAAACTATGAGAGTTAATAATTGACTAAATGTTAGTAAAATTTATACAAAAATCAATTAATAACTAAATAAGTGAAGACTCACTGGATTCTTGACATTTGCCTTACACGGGTCACAAAACCAGGGCTCAGTCGAAGCGGAAGATGTGTTGGAGTGAACCGATTCATTATCGTCTGAGACAATACCATAACACCCCTCGTGTACTGATATTCCACAAGAATCGCATTCAACGATCTCATCATCACTGCGAGAGATGTCACCCAAACAGACACTACAGACTAATATTCTTGTGCTGCAAGTCGCGCGCGGAGGAGTCCTATGGCCAGAAGTGGCCATCAAATCAAACGATGGTTTCATAGAATGCGGAGAAGACTTCTTGGATTTGCTTTTGTTTAGCAATTTATGTAGACTTAGCTTTGAGTCACTCATGTCTTCATTGTCTTCGTCCTCATTGTCGTTGTCTTCCTGCCCATCAGTGGACTCGTCGTCATCGACGTCTTCGTCATCGTCTGCCATATGTGTTGGCATATAATCGCTGTCATCGTCGCTGTCGTCCAAATCAGCCGCAAATGTGATTAAACTCTCCACAGGTTTTACTTTCCGTTTCTTCGGATCTCTTTCTACTGTTTTGTCAATTATTAAAGGAATTGATCAAAAATTATTATAAATGATGAATAAAATGAAATATTAATAACATTTAAAAGACAACAACACTTACTCATTGTTTTGTAAAGAAATCCTAAATCTGAGTCATTTGGCATTATTTTGATTAATAGTAATAATAATTCACTAATAAAACTAAATCTCAACACTTCTTAAGATAAGATATTTATTAATAGAAGGTTTCAAAAAAATTATATTAATTGAAAACTAATTTTAAATAAAATGAACCCAATATTAAATATATATTAAAAGTGTTAATAATCAAAAGTCTTATACTTTTATTTAATACAAAACTGTTTTAATCGCAAACAATTGCGTGCAATCAATAATTTTCACACAAATTACGTCATAGAAAAGGAAATGTTTTATTATTAATACTTTTAAAATTGAATTCTAAACAAATGTATTTGTGTTGAAGTAATTTACACGAAGAATATATTCATTTATTAATTCATTCAATCTATTGATTAGACTTGAAGTGAACTTAAGTGAAATTAGTATTGAATAGACTTATGTAATAATATTGATAAGAATACAACTGATAGCATATAATGGACACTTCTGATCGGCAGAAACAGTTGAAAATGGCAGCCAATCAGTCACTGACCGAAACGGGCGAAAGAGACCGTTTGGTGCAACTGTTGAGGACACGTCTGTTGGAGTGCGGGTGGAGGGACACTGTCAGACAGACCTGCAAACATGTCGTCAAAGAGGTCGGAGTCGATAACATTACTTTGGATACGCTTATAAACGAAGTGACGCCTAAAGCCAGGCAATCGGTTCCCGATTCAGTCAAACGAGAATTACTTCAAAGAATTAAGACTTCGCTCTCAAACCAGACTTCGGTGAATCGCAGCTCAACTTAAACTCATTTAGCTTACAATTAATATTCAATAATTGAATTCTCAATATTTTTGTTTTTTATTTCATATGTAAATAAAATCAAAATTTATAAACAATTGTTTATTAAAAGCTTTTTAAAATGTTACTCAATATTAATATCACTATGTTTTGAACGGTTTTGAAAATACAATTCACTCTCTTTTGTATTAATAAAATAATATTCACAAAAACAAAATATAATTCAAATGTGTCCAGTCCTGAGTCCGAGTGTGTCGTGAAGTCTTTGCAATCGATTGACAAATTCTTGTAAAGTAGAATTAGTCTGCGATTCATTAGTGGCTCCCAAAGAGTTGGTGCTCACAGTCTTTGCAACAGTGGGTTTGCTTTTATGATGACTGCGATATTTCCATTTGTGAACCAAATATTTCATTCTAGAGATGGCTATTATAGAAAAGACAACGCTTCGAAATCTATTGCGACCGCTTTGGAAAGCAGGCGATTCGTCATCCACTTGAAGTAGAAATTAATTAAAATTTAAAGACACTTAGAATTGTTATGATCGCATACCTGTGACGTTCATATTTGCCAACAGAGCCAAAGTTGCCCTCTCTGTCAGTTGAAATCCCCCCAAAACATGAAGCAAATACTTTTTCTGATATATTAATGCATTCTTATGACTGATAACTCTTTTAAGTTTCCATAAAAACTGATTCGTCACTCCGTAAAGCTTTTCATCGTCTTCGGCTTTTTTATTTTCATTTTTAATGCGATCCAATTCTGATTTCAAACTATTATTTTGTTTGATTAGTTCTTCGGCTATATTGTTATCTTGTTTGACGCGCTCTAACTCTTGCTTCAAACTATTGTTATGTTTGAGTAGTTCTTCTACTATTTTATTGTCATTCTTAGCGGTTTCTAATTCTAATTTCAAACTATTATTTTGTTTGAGTAATTCTTCGACCAGTTTATTATCATTTTTAGCGCGAATTAATTCTAATTTTAAGCTATCATTTAGTTTGAGTAGTTCTTCGACTCTTTTCTCATCACCCTTAGCGCGCTGTAATTCCAATTTCAAACTATTGTTGTGTTTGAGTAGTTCTTCAATCTTTTTATTATCATTTTGAGCGCGTTCTAAGTCTAGTTTTAAACTAATGTTATGTTTGAGTAGTTCTTCAACTTTTATGTTATCATTTTTAGTGCGATCTAACTCTAGTTTTAAACTATTGTTTTGTTTTAGAAGTTCTTCAACTTTTTTGCTATCATTCTTAGCGCGCTCTAATTCTAATTTTAAACTATTGTTGTGTTTGAGTAGTTCTTCAACTATTTGATTATCATTCTTAGTGCGCTCTAACTCTAGTTTCAAACTATTGTTAAGTTTGAGTAACTCTTCGATCATTATTTTATCACTTTTATTGTGCTCTAACTCTTGTTTCAAACTATTGTTGTGTTTGAGTAGCTCTTCGATCATTATTTTATCACTTTTATTGTGCTCTAATTCTTGTTTCAAACTATTGTTTTGTTTGAGTAGATCTTCAGCTTTTTTACTATCATTCTGAGAGCGCTTTAATTCCAATTTCAAACTATTGTTGTGTTTGAGAAGTTCTTCGACAATTTGATTGTCATTCTTCGAGTGCTCCAATTCCTGTTTTAAACTATTGTTTTGTTTGAGTAACTCTTCGACCATTTTATTATCATTTTTAACCCGATCTAATTCTGATTTCAAACCATTATTTTGTTTGAGTAGTTTATCGATACAATCGTTCAAAGCGTTCAATTTCTCGCTGAGTTGTCGGACATCACTATACGAGCACTCAATGGATGTGTCCTCTGATTCACTGTCACAGTCAGGAGAGCCCAGAGTGTTCTGAAGCTGATGAGTCTTTGATGTGATTCTTTCTAAAATAGTTGTGGTCAACACATCCTGTTGTGATTCTTCATATATCTTGATTTGCAGTTCTAAGGCTTCATTCAAGTCATTCACTTTACTCCTCAAATGTCTCTCTAATTGACTGTTTTTATCGCTTTCTTTTTCCATTTGTGTGATAACTGCTCTCAATTCAGAAATTTCATGATTAGCACACTTAAGCTGAGAATTGATATCATTTAACTGCTTCTCTTTAAAACATTTTTCTTCTGTTAAACAAGTGATTTGAGTTTCCATTTCTTCTAAACGAGCTTTTAGTTTAGCTTCAGTTTTATCTTTTTCTTTGAGCCTCTCAGTTAAAGCCAATAATTCTTTATTAAACTCATCCCTTTCTAATTCTCTTTCGTGAGTTTGTTCGTCAATAAATTTTCGATAACTTAATAGATTCTTTTCGTTTGCCTCAATTTGTTGGACTAAATCTTCACATTCTCTTCTTTTCTCATCGAGAATGTCGTCTCTTTCACTCCTAAGATGTTCACTTTCAAGCGCTAATGCATGGATTCGCTGCAATAATTTGAACCTTTCCTGTTGTAATTGTCTGACATCACTATTGAGAGCGTCGTTATCATTAACCAATTCTATTAAATTATATAAGTTTTACAATAAAGCAAATGGAAAGATAAAGCTACGAATTATTATGGAAATAACCCGCAGATACATATGTAAATGCGATGACAAACAAACCTGTGTTTGTGAAAAGTGCGATTTGTGCAGTGCTATTATTAGAAACTAATTGCAATAGATATGAAATGCATTATTAGACAATTAAATACCATCACCAGAAGTTTTAATTTGAAGAGAAAGATAGAAAACAACAAAAGTATTATTAATCCGACTATTAATTAAAATCTTACTCTGTTGTAGTTGTGGTAATCCCTGAGCGAAAGAGCATTTCTCTTTCTCTAATCGCTTATTATCATTAATCCATTTGTCTCGTTCTGCTTCGTATTCATCGATTTTCATTCTCATTGTTTGCATTTGTAGTTTTGCTTCGTTATAATCAATTACTTTTTCAGATAAACTCGATTTCTCTTTTTCAAGTGTCTTAACTCTATCTTCGATTTGCAACAACTGAGCGGTCAGTTTGTCACGTCTCGAACATTCCTCGTTTAGTTCAGAAACAAGTTCTTCATTTCTCTTGAGAACAGAATTAAAATCGTGCTCTTGATGTGCGGCTACGATTTCACTCAAAAGTTTAAGAATACGATCAACAGCTACTCGAAGTCTTCTACTGGCGCCCAATACCACGTCGTCCTCAACTTCGACCTCACTTTGACCAGAAATGAATGTTGAGGGAGGGGTGAGATATAGCAAGTTTGAGGAGGGCGTCAAATCAGGCCCGTCTTCGCATAAATCATTGGTTTCTGACAGCCTCTCCATATTGTCCTCACCTAATGATTGAAAACCTTGTAAAATGTCGTCTTTGTTCGTGACATTAGTTTCAATGCCCATATCTTCGAGTTGTTTCTGAATATCATGTTCTGTATCGAGAAATGTTTTCACTAAATCTGATAACACATGAAGAAGTCGAGAATTGGTTTGAGCTGCATATCTATAGGTATGAAAAATGCATTATTTTGGGGCATAATAAAAGTCTACAGTAATCCATAAAAAGCCCACAAAAGTTTCGATTTTACCATCAAATACATTGGATTGTTTGAAGCATACAATACGAGACATGCAAAATAGGGATTTTGAATGCAATCAAAATGGTATAAATGTCAGTACAAAATGCAAAATAGATTAGAACTCAATTTATAAAAAGGAGAGCGTTTCCAATTCAAAATGAGATGCAATTTAATAATTGGGCTAAAATAAGACTTACAAATGCCAACACGATTCTATGTCGGCATCATGTGATGGTGCAGAACATGGGTGATGACTTTGAGACCAATTATTACGACTGTGCCAACAAAATTATTTATAAAAAAAACAAAACAAAAATTTCAAATGAATTAAAAAAAAATGTGAAAATCATAGAAACTAATCCGTCACCAAATTATATTCAATAATGTTTTAAATTAATCAATCATTTGATCAAATAATTAAATTGTACCCAAAATAAAAATATATTAATTATTATTGAGTTTATTGAACCGGAACTAAGAGAACATACTTTTGGACATGAGAATGAATGGGAGAACGAGAGCTCGAATGCCGATCACTCTCTGACTGATTTGGAAGAAATGGCGAATACGGCTGTAATGGAGAAGAAGATTCACTAATTCGTGTTTTATAAGTGTGAACATCTTCGTAATGAAAGTCGGCTTCCCTTTCATCACTTTTACTCTGTCTTTGTTTGCGTTCTAATTCAGAGATTTGTGTTTTTAAAGATTCGATTTCATAATCGAGTTGATTATTCTCTTCTAAATATGTTTGTCGATCGCGTCTCATCTGTGCCTCCAATTGGTTGACCTGTTCCAAAAGAGCTAATTCAGTCTTTCTTTCGCGTTCAGTCAACTCATTCACAAGCGTTTGTTTTGCTTTTTCGAGTTCTTCGTGACAATTACGGTGTAAAATATCATTATCTGTTTGAACTGCGTTTTCACAAATACTTTCAGTTTGAAATGTTTGTTCACTTTTATCAACCATAATAGCACTTAATGTGTTGACACCGATTCCGATCACATCATGTGATACATCGAATTCGCTTTGTCTTCGGGCATATTCTATAGAACTGTCTTCATTCCATTCTGTCTGACACTCAAAATCTATAAGAATCGGCTGCTCTTCAATTGGTTTATTGAGAAGCGAAGACGAAACAAGTCTTAACTGATTTTTCAATTCTTCAATTTGATCGGCCATAGACTCTGCGGTTTGCATGACATCATCACGACTTTGTAGAGTGACTTGAAGTCTTTCACTCAATTGTTTGATGAGTGCATCGCGTTGTTTGAGAGCCTCATTCAGTTGCATTGCATTGCTTTCACTCGATATACTTTCATCATTGATATCGTGCCCGTTATTGCAAATAATTTCATCGCTTATAGAATTACCGTTCATGAAGTGATTCGGATTAATGTTTTCATTAACTATTAATTCATTCATTTCAGAAATGGGCGAACCAGTCCTTCGTTTGCGTTTCTTTTTATCGGCAGAATTATTTTTCTTTTTCAGAAATTCGGCAAACTTTGCAAGAAATATAATGTAAATATAGATTAGCTTTTGGTAAAAGTGTGCAAATAACTGATGTTTAAAAGGGAAATAACACTATCATAAAAACTGTGTCAACTTTAGAACTTGTTTCAAAGCCATGAATGAAAACATTTTATAATTATATTTACCTTTTCATTGAGTTACACAAAAAAGAATTAAGTGTTGTTATTAGAAACAGAAGTTATTTACTTTTAATAAAGATATTTATGAAATAACTTCTGAACCGAAAGGATATTATCCTTTATTAATTAATATAGTGAACGCTTAGTGAATAACGTGTAACTATTTATTAATTTAGTTATACTTTTTAAACCAATGCGACCAATGGCTCAAAATATAACTAATGATAAAATAATATCAAACGAAACAGAGATTGTAAATGATAATGAGATTTCCAAATATTATCCCTATTTAGTGAGTG
Source organism: Nanhermannia elegantula (assembly GCA_034699485.1). NCBI lineage: Eukaryota > Metazoa > Arthropoda > Arachnida > Sarcoptiformes > Nanhermanniidae > Nanhermannia > Nanhermannia elegantula. The sequence goes on along the minus strand of JAQGCH010000304.1, from coordinate 16,484 downwards.
AAATGATTGTGTCTATAATTTGTTTAATCGCAACAATAACTTTGTTGGTCTTTTCTAGAGAAAGAAAAAACGTTCGCAACCCTTCGCTAATAATAATTTCCTTATGTATTTCTCTTATAATAACATATTGTGGCCTTTCTTTCGATTTGGTATTAAGAGAACATTTATCATTGCTGTGTTGTCAGACACTATCAATTTTAATTTATTGACCTTTTTGCGCCACTTTCTTATGAAATAATGTATTGTCTTATGACTTATGGTCTAAAATAAAATCAATGATTAACACTAAAAAATCATATTTGAAATCCTCTTTATTTGCTTGGATCATATCTTTTACAATTACTTTTATTACTGTAGTAATGGATAAATTAATTAAAGCTGACATTAGACCAAAATTGGGAGAAAGAATAGGCGTTTCTGAAGATATAGAGAGTTGCTTTATTAATGACAGAATTGGTTATTATGCATATTTGTGAACTCCGGTCTGCTTCAGTTTGATCATTAATTTAGGATTTTATATATTAACTGCCGTTAGTTTATGCAAAGTTAGTAATGAAATGGATATTTGCCAACAGAAGACTAATAAACATCAGTATGCATAACAATTTATTCAATAAATAAAAAAGTTCAGACAATAGCTAAATGGGTTGACCTCTACTCACAGGTCAAAGTTTTATGGATAGAATAGAATATATGAGCGATCATTAAAAATAATGGATAGGCTCTCAAAGGTTTCACTCTGGGGTCAGTCCTTATTGTAATTATAAAAGTACAGGTTTGAAGCAATGTCTGTAAAAATGAATGATGCGCTCAATTAAAATATGAATAGCACTTAAGGTCACCATTAAGTTAATATGCATTATATTTTGCCAAATGTTTCCAACTTTTAATAGTTATATTGAGAACAATATTAAGTTAACACTAAAATAATTTTCATAAATCGTTACGATGAACACAATAGCATTCATATAACATATATATTTTTATTACATTTAATGACTTTACATGAGAATTGTGGTATCTTTGAGGGCAGTTATCATTTGAAAATGTGGTAAAACATTTTATATAATATAGTTCAAGGCTTTTAAGTAAATCTAAAGTTAAAAAAATAGATCAATGGCTTCAGAATTTGAAATTGCGATTGTTTTACTCGTTTTACTATAAAGTTGTCTCACTTTATAAATCATTAAAACAAATTGTGAGACAAACTATTCAATAAAAAAAACTAATCACTAGGAATTAAAAATTTTATTATCTAATAAATTGACACATATATTATCAAACTCTTATCTTAATTTGAATTTTCTCTTTAACCTCACATTCATTATAAATGATAAGATTTGAAAAAATATCTTTACACTCTTGACACTTGAGTATAACCTGTAAATAACATTCAATTTTGATCGATTCACATGATAACTGACCAAAATATAATTGATTTATTCTAGTTTATGCATAATATAACATTATTGTAAGTTTCACTGCATTACAACTAAATTTCAATTTAATGCAATGTAAATAAATATAATTTGCTTTAACTTATTTAAGTGTATCTCTAATTGCATGTCATTGAATCTAAAAGTTGGTTATTAAACGATTACAATTTTGGAAAGCTTTTCAAAAATACCAGTTATGAGTCCTGTTTGAGTCTAAAGCAATAGATCAAAACACATGCTATTGATCTCAAAAGTGAATGATTTGAAAATAAGAAAATCGAATGAATCACCAGTTTTGCAAAACAGTGAGAAAATAACACAAAACAGGCTTAAAAATATGTCAATAAATTTAGTTAATTATATAACATTATTAACAAATAGTCTTTTTTATTTCTAACTCTTTTACTAAATCTAAGATTACTTTAAGGAACAGTTCCTGTACAGTGCAGTACATACCGGTTGTCAAAACTTTTTTATTATTGTTGAGCACATGACACGATTGGACTTATTGTTATTGCAATAATGAAATATGTGAACAAAAATGCCATTTTTCTTCATTCAATACTAGTGTCAGTGATGAACCATCACTACTATAAGCAGTAAAATATATATTTGTTCGTCTATTTCTTCAACAAATTCAAAATTAAAAAAAACTCTGGGCTTAAGTCAAATATGAGACTCAAAAAACAAAGGCCCGGAAGTGTTTTAATCCTTGGTTTATGAGATATCTTAAAAATAAATAGTTTGAACAGAGAATGCTCTCTTTGAGTAACTGTTTCTAAAAGATTATTCAAAGCAGTCATAAACTAAAAGGAAAAACAACTAAAAAGCAGTGACTGTCCCATATATATGGAGACTCTCTCCGATCGCGACTCAAATTTCACAAATTAGAGACATTAGCGGTTGAAAGGCTTCACAAGAGCTGATTCATTATAGAAAACATATGAATACAAACTTTTAGGTTAGGACTCGAAACACAATTACGATATGAAAGAAATCTTTTATTCAAATTCATACAAAAAAAAATAATATTCGAAGTCTTCTAAGAAGTTGTTTGGACTTTTCTCCTGATGTCTAATAATAAGCATGCTTTGGGTTAAAGTTCTTTTAATATCTTTTTTTGGTTTACTTGTGATTCAAAATTACAAAATCCATAGTTTGTGTGTATGAGCACTAAAAACATCTTTTGATTCGATTAGTTTAGAACTTAAGCAAAAAATATTCTCCTAAAAGGAGTATAATTAGTATCAATTTTCGATTCAGGATATCCTGACATTCTATACCATATTTAAAGTGATGTTAACGGTCATTCAGTTTGATAAATGTCTTACACAAGTAAACTAATGGCATATTAAATACTGATTAAATATATCCTCAATCATGATCTGCTCAAAATTTTATCAAAATAAATAAGCTTTTTATAAGTTTTTTTGAATCTTATTTATAAAAAAAATTACTTAATTATATAATTTGAAAGTTAATTTATGGACTTTAAAAACTTAATAGAGCTGTCGCGACATTTAATATATTATGATTAGAGTCTTTATTTTTCAGATAAAAAACTGTCAAAATTTAGAATATAATCAACAAAACTCAGATCAATTTCAATCTTAATTAAAATATTTTGAGTTCAAACAATATTTTAGTTATGAATAATACAAAATAATTATTAAAACTGCGACTAAAATTATATATATTTAAAAAATGAAACAGAAAGTAAAAAACTGAGTAAATTTCTATGAGAAAAAAGTGAGAAAAGTTCGTCTCACAAATTGTCGTTAATTCAAAAATTGTTCAGAGAATCAAAAATAGGGTGTTTCAACATTAAATTCCATTTACAAAAATCGGATAAAATTATCATGAATTTCAAGAATTAATTAATTAAAAGTATGGAAATTAATATTTGAAGCACAAACAGAATCATCAAATTATTCCTCTACTTATTTAATGATAGACTCATTGCTTGGTTTATAAATTGTTACAGAAACTGAATAAAGTCGGGTTTTAACAAAGTTATGTCTTTGCATATGAGTTGTATGACATCATTATTAGCAAAAGACTTAACTTTTGGCATTTTATTAGAATTTTGTTAAATAGTGCACAGAAATAGAAGTTTCTGTTAAGAATCAGAAAACAGAATAGAAAGGGTTCATCAGATACTTGAGTTGTAATTTTAAACCCTTAAAACTGAACTTAAAAATGAATGACTGGATTCAAAGACTTGTTCATAATGTGATTAACTAACTGTTTAATGAATAACTTAATCAATTTGATTGAGACAAAGTTGTTGAACAGGAAAATATATTCTAACATAATATACGCTTAACTTCTTTTATTTCTTTTCTTTAAAATTTTGTTTCAAACTATTTGTTAATTATTAATATTATTCTATTATTAATTATTATAATCAAAGGTTGAGTCAGTATCTAAAGCTATTATTAGCGTTTGGATTCATTTGGATCTTTCAATTTATTCCTTTGATATTCAAAAGACACGAATTGTACGCTATTTGAGGACTACTCGACTGCTTATACGGTGTTTTTCTATTTCTAATATTTGGTATAAACGAAATACGGTTTCATAACTGTAAGCCTTATAACCTGTTCGTGAGGCATGAGATGACAACATGAAGATCTGGCTCTTCAGTGTCCACCACTTGAAGCATTCAACAACAACACGTTTCTACCGTTAAACTATTGTCACATCTCTTCGATAAATGCACCGAAAGCTTAACACAACTGAGAAACCAGTCATTTGAATGCGGAAGCGATACCACCAAAAATTGAACCGATAATAAACATAATTATTACACTATTATTATATTATTATGTGCTTAAAAACTCATTAATAGCGTTTATTGTTAAATATTCGCACAAAACATAACACAATACATGTGGAACTCAATCGTTGTTCAGAATAACATTTTTATTAATTAATTTTGTTTTATGTTTAAACACAAATAAGTTTTTATTAAGGGTTTAATCATTTAAACAAATTAATCCTTTATTCTTATACATCTGCCGTCTAATTCTCATCGAATAAAAGTCTAAACATAATCAAAACCATAAAAGCCCTAAACTTTAGTGTCATTAGTAATTAGTTTAGTGTTCATTCAAAACCTACACTTAAGTTAATTCGCCCTCTCGTGCACTCAATTGCCTAAAAGGTCGCAAAGATTATTGTATTTCACAATTAGATTCTACTTTTATTCGATAATAATTTAGTTATTAATCTATTTTGGTTTTCACTATCGAATACTGATTACAGTCTGATTGCAGTAACAGTAAGAGAAAGACATCACATAAGACATACTGTAGAGTAAGTCAAGTGTTAACCCATTGGGAACGGATTGCGAACGCATTTAATAATAAATACTTTTTATAAGTTATGTAAACATTTACTAAACATTTCTATTTATTTACTTTTAGACGTTTTGATCTCTAAAATATGTCTTTATGTTCAGCTCTAATAACTCTTATTTATTTATTTATTTATTTAAAAACATGTATTTTTCTCAACAACTTTGAGTTAATTGTAAAGAATTTAATGAATTTTATGAATGAATACTAAGAATGAGTTCAATGCAAAGCATTTCAAATAACGGAACAATAAATATAAATAAACTGTAATTTATAGCACTTTTATATTAATATAATTCAAGTGTTAAACAAATGAAACCTTAAATTTGAAATTCATTAATAATAAAAACGCATTTTATTTGAATAATAATTAATATTCGACACGATATGAATGTAAATAAACTAAAAATATAAACAAATGAAAAAAAGACTCACTTTTTGTTTTCCTGCCTCTAATTTCTTATGTCTCTCTTCTCTGTCTTCATCCATAACATCCATAATTCACTCACTTTTACATTTAATTAATTCACTTTATATTAATTTATTCTTTTATTTACATTAAACTATTAAATTGAGTAAAAAATGTTTTAATGATTTTAAGGATTTGGATTATATTTACGAACTGTTAGTCATTAATTGAAAACATTTCTTAATATTTATTATTATTGTATTTTCTCACAGTTTAGAAGTTATGGAGATTTATATCATAGTCTGCTCTATAGGATAGACATTACAGTCACGTGAGCTCAGAGTCAGCCAATAGTAGACTCAGTCAATAGGTCTGACAGACTCTGACCTGATCTTCATGTATAGCAAAAACACTTTAATTATTTCGTAACTTACAGAAAACTTAATTTAATTTAATTAATTCTCTTATTGTTATGATTGTTATTAAGTTTGAAACTAATTATAAATTTAATTGAATTAACGTTTTACTAAATTAAAAGTTTTTATGATATCTTAGTTTATGTAATTTTATTAGAGTTTAACTGTATTTTAATTAATTAAATACGAAATTAAAGTTATGTTTATTTACATAAAAAGCATTTAATTGTGAATTAAGTGACAAAATGTTTATCTCCAAGACTTGTATTTTTAATAGATTTGTAAGTATTTTGACATTAAGTCTGAAACAGTTTTCCTGAAAACTTATTTTTTCGCAATAAAGTCAAAACAAGTTCTAAACAAATATTTATCAAAATTTTATTCAACAAATTCAAATAATATTCAATAGAATTATTTATAAATTTAGTTAATTTATGGTCTAAATAGACGTGAATTGAGTTCTTCACTGAGAGAGGAATGGATTGCATTGGCGTCAAAGCAAATGAAAGGCAAAAATACAGAGCAATTGATTTGGAAAACGAATGAAGGCATTGAAGTGAAACCCATTTACTTTTCCACTGATTTAAGTGAAGGCATAAAACATGAGATCCCAGGGAAGTATCCGTTCACTCGCGGCCCATACGCCACAATGTATGCGCAGAAGCCGTGGACTATCAGACAATACGGAGGTTTTAGTACTGTTGAGGAGAGCAATAAGTTCTATAAGGAAAACATAGCCGCCGGTCAACAGGGGTTGTCGGTTGCCTTCGATTTGGCCACTCATAGGGGATATGATAGCGATGACATTCGTGTTCAGGGAGACGTAGGGATGGCCGGAGTGGCCATCGATTCAGTAGAAGATATGAAAGCATTGTTCAGTGGCATAGATCTGAGCAAAATATCAGTTTCTATGACTATGAACGGAGCCGTCATTCCAATTATGGCTATGTTTATAGTGGCCGCTGAAGAGTCAGGTGTCCCACAGAAACTACTGTCGGGTACGATGCAGAACGATATTCTCAAAGAGTTTATGGTTAGGAACACATATATATACCCTCCCGACCCATCCATCAGAATAATTGGAGATATTATTTCTTATGTCTCTAAAAATATGCCAAAATTCAACTCAATTTCGATATCTGGTTATCACATGCAAGAAGCAGGCGCTACAGCTGTGCTCGAGCTTGCATTCACCTTAGCTGATGGTCTCGAGTATTGTCGAACAGGCATTAAGGCCGGACTCACTATCGACGAGTTTGCGCCCAGACTTTCGTTTTTCTGGGGAATAGGAATGAACTTCTATATGGAAATCGCGAAAATGAGAGCCGCCAGAAGACTATGGTCTCATCTCATTACCGAACACTTCAGTCCTAAAGACGTGAAGTCTTGTATGTTGAGAACTCACTGTCAAACTTCTGGTTGGTCTCAAACAGAACAGGATCCCTATAATAATATCATCAGAACAACAGTGGAAGCGATGGCCGCTGTCTTCGGTGGCACACAATCTCTTCATACGAATGCCTTTGACGAAGCACTAGCCCTTCCGTCACGCTTTAGCGCCAGAATCGCCCGAAACACTCAAATAATACTTCAAGAAGAAACAGGAATACCAAAATTGATTGACCCCTGGGGTGGCTCTTATATGATGGAAGGTTTGACTGATGAGGTCTACAAAGAAGCTAAAAAACTGATCGATGAAGTGGAGGCTTTGGGAGGAATGGCTAAAGCAGTGGTCGATGGAATGCCTAAAATGAAAATAGAGGAGTGCGCCGCACAAAAACAGGCTGCTATTGATAGTGGCAAAGAAGTTATTGTTGGTGTCAATAAACATAGACTTGAAAAGGAAGAACTGGTGGATGTATTGGTGGTCGACAATAAAGTAGTCCGAGAAACACAAATCAATAAAATAAATCAAATTAAAGCAAATCGTGATTCAAATATAGTTAATAAATGTTTAGAGGAATTAACAAAAGCCGCGCAAACCAATGGAAATGTATTGTCAAAAGCAATTGAATGCGCTAAATGTCGCGCAACTCTCGGAGAAATATCATTCGCTATGGAAAAAGCTTTTGGACGTCATGTGGCCGCCGATAGACTTGTGAGTGGAGCTTACTTTTCAGCGTATTCTCATTTGGATGAACTGAAGAAAGTTCAAAGCAAAGTACGAGAGTTTGAAACGATTGAGGGCAGGCGTCCCAGAATTCTTATGGCAAAGATGGGTCAGGACGGACACGACAGAGGCGTTAAAGTGATCGCTACCGGCTTTGCAGACGTCGGCTTTGATGTAGATTTGGGTCCTTTGTTCCAAACACCTGAAGAAGTGGCACAACAGGCAGTAGACGCTGATGTTCACTGTGTAGGCGTTAGCAGTCAGGCTGCAGGACATCGAACACTTGTTCCATTGCTTTCAGAAGCCCTCAAAAAGATGGGCCGACCGTAAGACTTGAATTTGTTTCTATTCAATACAAATATTAATTTTTTTATTATAGGGATATAAAGATAGTGGTCGGCGGTGTTATCCCACCTCAGGATTATGATTATCTTCACAGTGTAGGCGCGGCCGCCATTTTTGGACCAGGTATTGGTTTAGGTTTAGTTTATAAAAATTTATTATTTATTAATTTTAAATAATTTTCACATTGAAAGGCACTCGAATACCATTGGCTGCGCTGCAAGTTCTTGAAGTAATACAAAACGATCAAAAATCGAAGCAAAAACAAATGAATTGAAATGGATTATCGAAATAACTCTGATCTCCATTAAAGGTGTTTAATCTTAATTATGTTAATTTGGTTTCAGTTCATACGATAACCACTGAATTTGCAAATTAGTGCTGAGTCAGACAAACACTCAGTTAACGCTTTTATAAACTTTCCAAACCTTATCTATCGAAGCAATGGTAAGATTACAATACTTACAATAATGTTATCACTAGACACCGGATTATTTGTTAAAACATTTTGTTATTTTGTTAATAAAATTGCATTTTTTGTTTTCTTATACAAATGCTCGAAAACCGTAATAGTGTTAGTAATTAAAAGAAATATTTCAAATTTATAGCTTCTTAATTAACCCGTTCGACTTTTGAAGTAAACATTTTTTTTACTGCTGCACAATTGAATTGATTTAAAAACTATACAAGCTCATGATTTTAGACATTGCATCCGTTTAAAGATTGCTTTCAGTATATAAAGTATTAAAATACTATATGTTTTAAAATTATACTAACTTTAGCACAAAAACTTATTGTTATAACGATTTATATAATTGTTGTTATTGTAATTGACCCGTAGGGGGACATTGTGTCCAAATGATGTCCAAATCTGTGATCTATGAGAGTATGCTTTTGTTTTATAGAGTAATTTGGATTTAACAACAAATCGATGTCTCTTATCATCAATTGTTATCTTTGTTTAAATGTTTAAAAAGATTATTTTGTTAAATGAAAGACTATTTTGTTTTTACAGTTTATATTACAATTGTTTTAATATTTAAAGAAACAAAATAAATTGCATTAAAGCTTTTAAAATCAATAAATATATAATACAATCATTTATTTGATTCTCTGTCAGCACTATTGCACTGCTAAAAAACATTTCATTATAAATAAATGACAAATAAAATTATTTAATTATACTTTAAAATATCTATTCATTCAATAAAGTAAAAGGACGTAAAATGTGAAACAATCGATTCAAATGCATTATTTGGATATCAATTGTCGATAATTTCTAGAAAAATATAAAATTTATAAATTAAATGTTAATAAATAATAAAATTGAAATGAATAATACCTTTATTAGGAGTACGCTGTTGTGGATTTCTTATTACAGGTCGAACGACGTTATTATTTTGAATATTAGCGTTCACAGCATTTCTATTCGCAGAAATACCACCGCCAGCTCTGATAGGTTTAGCTGTTAATAGAATAAAGCACTCAGTAATTTATTATAAAGTTAATAAAAAAGAAGAACCGACCGATTTGTGCCATATGTCCCCTTCGGGCCAAATTTTTCTGTCTGACTGCTTCTTTGATTCGGTCGACTTCATACTGATATCGTTTCCTATCTTTCATCGCAGATTCTTTGGCCTCTTTGAGCGCTCCCTCTAAAGCTTTGACGCGTTCCATAGTTGCGCGCAATCTTTTTTCTAGTTTAGGTAATTCGCACCTTAGATCTGCATTATCACGAACGAGCTATCAATTCAACAAAAACATAAAACATTAAACGATTCATCAATTAATTAAAGTAAATCTAGTCTTAAAGTGAAGTTTATGAACCTGTTTATGAACTTTAGTCAATTGGTCCAAATTGTTTTCTAAAAATGAAATCTTTTGTTTTTGAGCTACAGATCCGCCAGAATTGGACGAGTCTTCGGTCTCTTCTCCAGCTGCAGACTTCTTGACCCTACTCTGCAAATCTGATACAAACAATTTTCTCAAATTGTGAAGAGTTTGCAATTCTTTAGCGACAGTCTCTTCAAGTCCTTTGAGGTCCTGTCGAGCCTGTTCTCGTCTATCACTCAAAACAGTTAATTCATGTAATTTTACACTCTTTTCTTGTTCTTCTATTTTTAATTTATCGTATTCTTGTTGTAGTCTTTCCTGTGCAAGAGTTAGCTTTTGATTCGCATCTTTCAATTGATCAATAAGTGCCTGTTTTTCTGCGATTTCATCCCTGAGAGCCGACAACTGTTTTTGATGGTTTTCGCGATGCTTTTCAATCTGTTGTTCTAAAGCGTTCTTCATTTGTTCGACAGAATCCTTTTCCTTCTGTTTCTCTTTGTTGGTGACATGATGCATCTCTTCCGCTGCCTTCAGTTTAGTGCACTCTTCGTTCAGCTGATCCACAGCTTCTTCGAGGGATCGTTTCTTATTTTCGACGTCACGCATAGATTCCTGCAATGATTTCATTTTCGCTTCGTATTGACTGATCAAAAGCCGACATTCGGCCAAATCTTTTTCGTTTGATTCCAACTTCTTATTGCTAGTCGTCTGATAGGTTTCCATTTGTTGTGTCCGCTGTTCACAGAAATCAAATATTGAAAACAAATTAGTTTTACAGTATATTAAAGATATGCTTAAAATTAAAATTTCTAACCGAAGCTAAGGCTTTGACTTCAGACTTCATTTTGCTTATATAAAGTCGCGCGACAGTGAATTCGTCCTCAATCTTATTGCTATCTCCGGCAACTTTGAGTTCTCCGATAACACTACTGGGATTAGCGCCCAGAACAACACCGATTTCTCCTAAATCTTTCATTAAATTTGTGAGCATTTCGTTGAGTCGTTTTCTTTGATGCAAACTTTGTTCTCTCATTTGCTGCAATTCTGACTGTGAAATATTCAAAGCACTCAACTTTATGCTTAGATCCTCATTGAGTGTCTCGAATTCTCTATTTCTTGTCTCTACTTCTTGTGATTTTTGATCATAATTGACGGCCAGTTCTTCTAAAGCCTGCAGCACTTCTTTGACTTCTTCTTTGGCCGATTCGTTTTCCTGTTGAATGCGTGACATTTCTGCCTGAAGATTTTCGTTATCTCTTCTCGAAGAGCCGATGAGCTCTTCCTGTTCTAATATCTGTTCCTTTATCTTTTCTAAGAGTTGACTATACTTATCTATTTCATCGTCTTTTTCGTCTAATTGAGCGTATAATCGAGTTCTTTCCTCTTCAAACTTCATTCTTTCTTCATTACTCAGTGGTTCAGAGGTAATGATATGAGAAATGTTGGTATCGACAGATACAGGACCAGTAACACTACTTAAGTTTTGAACAGATTCTGATAGACTTAAAGTACTCGCTTCTAAGTCTTTGAGGTTCGCCTGTTCGTCAAGAGGCACACTCTCCCCACCTCTCCATCTGTTTAACTCGAGCTCTAATCTCGATAACTGTCCCTTCAATTTATTGACTTTTTCTTTTTCTCTTTCATAACGTCTTTTCCATTCTTCAGCCGTCAGTTCTTCATTAACTATCACTACATTTTTAATAGTTTTGGCTCTCTTTCCAAACTCAAGCGTTGACTTGGTTTCCATTTCATTGAAAGATGCGGGAGAACAGCATATAATAATTGTTGTTCTCGAGTTACCCCCTAATGATTCTTGTAATATTCGAGTTAATTTGCTATCACGATATGGTATGTGTGACTTCTATACATTACAACAAAAACAAATAAAATAAACAACTTTAATGGCAGCACTTTTAACATTAGTCATAAACAAGATGTGCAAGTACACGCTCTTCATAAATAAAACACTAATTATTACATTTATTAGACACCATTTTCACTAATTTAATGGATACTCAAAGATTGTATTACCAAAAATTATATCAAAAGTAATAAAAAAAATTTTAAACCTCAAATCAAATCTTTTACAGGTTAATGAATATCTGATTAGTTAATAATGTTAATATGTATAATTAAATAATGCTTTTCTCATTTCTATTTGTGTTCATAAATAATAATAAAAATAAAACAACAAAAATAATTAACTTTTATGCATATAGTGATGTGAATTTAGAATCTCTTTCAGAGATAATAGAGATATATTAACAAATAAATGAGTATTTTAATTGAGGAATACATCTAAAGAATAAATTATAAATAATATAAATAAATGATAGTGTCTTACATTTCCATCAGCCAAAGCAGATATAACATTGCCTAAAGCTGACAGTGACTTATTTATATTTTTCGCTTCGTCCAAAACCATTCCTTCGGCACCAGTTTTGCTGACCTGTGAGCGCAAGTATTACACAAATTATGAGCAAATCTCAAATCAAACAAATTGATAACAAATGAAATGAGACCTTTTCAGAACCGGCCAAATCTACTAAATATAGCTTTCCGGTCAACTTCTTTTGGTTTTCTTGATTCTCTTGTTTCACGTTTATTAAAAATACAGAATGACTTCTCGATGAGTGTTCATTCATATCTGTTTCAAAACAATGATTAAAATATTTGATTTAATCACCAATTACGTAAAGCAAAGCATATCTCATACTTGTGACAGCGATATGACGGTTAGCTTTGCCCTCATCAATGACCTCCATCACCTCTTCAGGGCAGGTGACGAAGCGCTCTGTGGCGCCCTTAACAAAAGTGCATCGATTCTTGTCTTCATGTACCGACAAATTAACTTTAGAAACTGTTTCCACATAAAAAAGAAAAGAAAAAGTTAGAAATCATTACAGACTTAAGATCCATAAACATCATTATCACGGATTAGATCTAACGATCACATTAAGATACGTACCATCGAGTAGGTCACGAATTTTGTCCATATATATCTCAAAATAAGAAACCTATGCACAGAAATTAGAGAGGAAAAGAAAACAATCATTAAATAAAAAGTGTGACAGCAGAGTGAATTCGCATTATGAACGGTTGGCTTACTTTGATATGAAACTCAATCGCTTCGTCCATTGAGTAAATGTAGTTAAATATATCATTAACTATACGGGGGATAATTCCCTGCAATAGAGTGTCACCCAATACACCCTCCATTGTGTGTGTCTTTCCCGAAGAAGTTTGTCCGTAAGCAAAAATGGTTCCATTATAGCCCCCGAGAACGTCCTTAACTATAGCTTTTGCCGCTTCGTTATAGACTTTCTCTTGAGAAGCGTTGGGTTTGAATACTTTGTCAAAGACGTAAACTTTGCCCTAAAAAGTAATAATAAATTAATATTACTGCCAATGAATAAAACAACGAAAACAATTGGTAATTATGAGTTATTGACCCGTTGAGCATAAAATTATCTTAAAGAGAGCTCAGGCGTGAATCGACTCATCTATGGAACTAACAGAGCGTACCCGCAATCCAGATATCAACTAACTCTACACATCAAGACTTCTACAGTAGTGCACAACTCCCTATCGTGCCATTATTTTAGCATTTTTTATGAATTACTTTTCTGTATATGACCTGAAGCTAAAAAACAACACAATTTTAACTCTATTTTAAATATACAATTATAACGATAAAACTTTTTGGGATTTAATGATGTGTTGAAAACTCTTCAAAAAATTGCATAATAAAAAAAAAGTACAGAACTGACTAACAAGTAAACGATAGCATAAAATTTTTTGGTCACGTTTCTAAACTTTAGTCTCAAAGAAACAATTCATGAGATTTTTTGACACAAACTAAAACTTATATATCGATAAAATTGTTTATAAAAACATAGAGTAAATGTTTATAATAAAGATAATAGCACTTAAAACACATCCACCAGATATTCAAAGAGATGATAACTATTTTGTTAGTAATTCAGAAGATTTAAATCCTATATATAACTCAAGTGAAAAGTTAGTCTGCATTCTAAACAGGAAACAACACATCAATTCTAATTTCTCTATTGTATAGTCAACTGTCAGTTTCGAATAACACCTAACACTCTGAGAAACGAAAATTAAAAATCCATTATTTTAACCATCATTTTGTTGGTCACTAATGAACCCAAAAGCGAATTATTACGTGTTGTGTAACAGGAACTAAGCATTAAAAAAGTGCTCAAAGTTTTGAGCATTAATTCATACGTAAAAAGAGTGGACTCTTTTGAGACTTTATAATACCAGAAATATATGATCACATGAAAAAACAAGAGGTAATAAATAGAGCGGACAATAAAGTAGAAGAAGAGGCAAACAATTGACAATAAGAATGGAAACTGTTATACAGTCCACAAAAATGTACAATAAAATTGAGTTTTACAGTACAGTATATGCTGTATATCGGTTTACATATCATGTAATATTCAATATAACCTCTTATTAATAGCTTTAATACAATCGTATAATTTTTCCACAATTGTGTAGATATTGAGTTCAAACTTTAATTAAGATTTAAAAATATAATGAGTACCAAATACTTCAATGAAATTTATTAGCATTTTATTATTGTTATTATTATTATTATTATTCATGTTATATTAGTTTTTTGTATCTAGTTTTCTAGTTTTGGTAACGAATTGGGCCAAAAGTAGCTCAAATACAACTAATACTTGTTCTAACAGTGAGTTTATTTATGAGAATTTCAACTCAAATGCTTGTAAATCATTATCAGACAATCGAATCTAATGCTTATTGAAGTTAATGGTTCTGCAAATTATTGGGTTAGACTTTAGTATCATATTAAGAATCAGATGACTGCCGAATAAATAAATTGCATTCAAATCAGAAATAGTTATTTTCCTTTTTAGGCTTTCATTTGTAACGTTTGACCACAAATTATCATAACTTGTCGTCAAATAAATGTCAATACTTATTAGTTATGATAAGTCAAGAGCTAAATAAGCATTAGATTTAAGTTTGGCTCCAATTCAATGAAAGGCCACTAACTTTCTATATATTTATCTTTATTTAGATTAAAATTTACTAAAAATAACTCATTATTTAGAAATCTCTTTCAATACATTTAAATGAATTGCATTTATATAATAAAACTGCAAAAACTAATCAAAATTGAAGTTCAGATTGACATAAATCAGAACTAACTATAGATTGTAATCATTATAATAAAGTTAAACCTATTTTTATAATATTACTCAAAATAACAATTAATTATTAATCTTTTGAGAAGTTTATAATTTTGAAGTAATAATGTTATGAATATTTATAGTTTAGTATTATATCAGAATTGCATCAAAGAGTGCCACAAATTAAACGCTTTTGGGCTTAAACTAGTCTTTGTAATAAATAAAATACTATCTTATCGTATATGAAATTGTTTTATCATTAATTCAAAGATAAACAAAGGCTTTTCGGTTAATCTTAATTCAAGATTAGATTAAATTAAGTTTTGAGTCAATTATTTGAATAATTTTTACATTTATTTTAATATCAATTGAGATCTAACTTAAAATTGATTAAATGTAAAAATGAATTACTTGTTAATCAACATATTTTACTAAATTTAAAATTTATTATAAATTAAAATTAAATATAAAGCAATGTTTGGTTGAGAACAATACTGAAAACATTGAATTCATTTTGAAATAAATATAATATCAATACTTTTGACACAATTTCATCAATTTTGACATCAAATTAGAGTTTAATATGAAGTCTAATGTAAAATATGTGTTAAACACTTGCCTAATATTTAATATGATTTGTTTACTATTAATATAACTAAAGCTCAATTGAAAGCTCAAAAAATAAAAATAAAAATAAAAACAAAAACAAGAAATAGTTTTCGGAATGAAATGGATATGAATGACAAGATCTAAGAATTAGCGACAAAAGAGTGAATGTAAATAAAAATATGAAGTGTCTGAAGGTTTCGGTTGTTATGAAAACAAAAAGAAACGACAATTAGATAGCAATTAATTTTCATAAAAACTTCACAAAATATGAAAATATAGTATAATAAATAGTATAAGAAGTGATACCCCAATGGAGACGCAGTCTTCAGTATTTTGTGGATATTTAACGATGAATTTGCTGCCGGCCTTCTCTTCAGAGTCATTCAATGGTCGGAAACGACAAACGACTTTGATATTACACTCATTCGCATCAATGGATGACATATTCACTAATAATTAAATAGCTTTAATGCCTTTAATGGCGTCACAAATACTAATATAAATATAATGAGTAAAAGTGTATGAAAACAACAATAGCTATGAATTGGTGTAAAAACTATTAACCAATAAAATTGAAATAATTGGAAAACTGCTAATAACTAAAAGTCTCATATTATAAATGCATTGAAATAATTGTGAGCAGTGGTAGACTTAATAAAATTGAAATCCATATAATAATCACACCCTTTCGTAACATATATAACACACAGCAAGTGAGTCATCATTCACTTCCAGTCTAACTATTAAACTAAAACATTGTTAGCGATAAGTGAGTGGATTG